>SNQJ01S0054903.1:70601-97647 GCA_010110895.2 Picea sitchensis | reverse complement strand
TTTGGAAGTTGGATTCAATAACCAACAAAGCATATTACATCAATTATACAACTTAGTAATATAAACGACCGAGACTCGTGAATATTTGGAAAGGTATTGGAAAACCTTGGTCCAAGAAGAAGAAAGAGAAATCCTCCAAAGACAGAGGAGAGAAGAGAGAAAAGACCAAATAAATCAAATATTAGCTAGAGCATCACAAGAACACAGTCGATATTGAATCTAGACAAATAGAAAGGACCCATTATTAGAAATAAAAGTAAGAAACTTTATATTCCAAGAAGTAGAATTCACGCGGATATGGTAGAAAGAAATGAATAATTGCGGGATGAAGAGAGACAAGGGGGTGGAAGAGACAAGGGGGTGGAAGAGATGTTGCCAGAAATAAAGGAAATCAAGGATTTGAAAACTGAAGGAGGGTAAGATAGTCCCCTCTAAATCTTCTAGGTGACTAACATGATCTTCATGTTCTCCCTAAGGGTACCTTAAAGGAATTTTCTAGAGATAGAGCAATTAGCGCAAAAAAGGCATCTTCATTTGTTCCTTGATGTTTACGATGTTTATCGTGTTGAGTATGATGATGTCATGGTAAGGTTATTTCTACAAACCCTATCAGGAAGAGCATATGAATGGTATAAAAAATTACCTAGTGGATCGATTCGTTCATTTAACGACATTGAAGCCATGTTCCTAACTATGTTTTCCCCTCTGATTTCTTATCATACCCTTCTCACTGATTTCACCCAAATTGGTTTCAGGAAGAATGAAAGAATACGAGAGTTTAATATTAGGTTCAATAAAACCTTGATTAAGATTCCATAAGATAAAATACCAAATGACCAAAATGTGATGCCTCCAAATGTGAAATATGCTATCATAACTTACCAAATAGATACCTTGGAGGAGGCAATGAGCAAAGCCATTGAGATGGAAGAAAATATGATAGAAATGGGTGCAAACCTTGACATTATACTGGGAAAAGTACAAAGGCATCTGGGACGATTAAGTATTGATAATCAAGGAGCTGTCTGTTCAAGAAAGAATGAATAATTCAAGCCAATACCAGCTCAGAACCAAATAATGGGAGGAGTATTTCTCAAGGGAACTATACCAGATGTGAAGGTAGACCCTGTGGCGGCACAAGAAACTTAGCAGAGAATTGAAATTGCGCAAATGAATTGAACTATCAAGCAAATGCAGAACAAGATAACCAGACTTAGAAGGGGAGATAATTATGTGGCAAATCTGAGGATGTTCATCCCATAGCAAAGAAGGAATCCTTCCCAATAAAATAGAGTGAGGTTTGAAAACATGGATAATACATAAAGACCAAGGGTCCCCAGAAAACCAAACCCCAATGTAGTTGTTTTGGATGATATATATGATGAGAAAATGGTTGAGCAAGATAATTATTACTCACCTGATGAAAGATATGAAACTGTACATATGGAAGGGTGTGAGACATCCATGTATATATTTGAGGAGGGTGATAACGATCCAAACTCGCAAGAAAAATTCCCCCAAACAAGAGGATTTGTAAATAGACCCAAGAACAAAGGTGACTCTGACAGGGAAAATGAAAAAGAAAAATCAAGTGAAAAGGGGATAAATGAGAAAGTGACAGATGGAAATGGAAGTAAAAGGAAACACTTGACATCAAACTCCACTCAGATGACATATAATGTCGTAGAGGACTTAAGTAAATTAAGGATAACTTTGCCTTTTACATAAGTGGTGAAGATTCCCCAACAAAGACATAATATTTTGAAATTACTGGATGATCCATCTAATAAAGAAGAAGTTGTTGTTGCAAGTCCATAACAAGGCCATAACCAACCAACGACCAAGTTGAGAGTTAAAATTATTCCCTTTTATATTTCAATTTAAAATCATGATGTTTCACTTCAAAACTGCTTAGATGAGACTAGTGTGACCAAAAATATCATGCCAATGGTTGTCATGGAGGCATTAGGCATGAATTTCACCAATTTTTATGAAATCGGTGAAAGAATATACACAATTGATTCTAGAAAAGTGCCATCTTATGGAGAGATCAAGTAATTTTACGCTTGGATTACAACAACCCCCCATATTATTATAGTTTTCAATATTATTGTGCTAGACCTTCCTCCAGAATATGTAGTTGTGTTGGGAAGATATTGTACATATATTATTGTGGGATATATAATGAACGATGGAAGTTGTATGATGCTTCCAGGGAAATAAGGACCAATGATTAGAGTGCCTCGTGAACCTAGAAAACCCTTCTCTTTCAAGAAGAAAGACAATGAATTGATAAAGGATTATATAGATTCCAAGATTGGAAACTATGCTATCATAGACATAGAGCATAACGAAAACCTAGAGCAATTTCAAGACACAGAGAATCAAGAATGTTTTTTTAAAGGCTATTGGAGGATGTCATTCGATGGAGCTTGTTCAAATTATGGGAGTAGATTTAGGATTGTTCTTATGAGCCCAGATAAGGTGGTGCATCCGCATGCTATTAGATTTTAATTTTCATGAACTAATAGTGAAGAAGAATATGAAGCCTTGATTTATGGGATGATCCTAGCACAAGAAATGAAAATAGAACATCTAGTTGTAATTGACGACTCAGAATTGGTGATCAAGGAAGTTACCCAGAGGTATAAAATAAAAAATGAAAGACTTAAGTTATATTTCAAAAGGGTTAACGAATTGATGGAATCATTCAGTTCCTTCCACATTTATTTCATTACCATGGAAAAGAATCACAAGGCATATGCATTAGCCTTGGTGGCCTCATTGTCAAACCCATACAATGTCCAAAGAAAAACATCTTTCCAGGTAGAAAGAGCATTCTGACCATCTATTCTCGATAACATTGAATATTTGCAAGTGTTTGAGGATGATGAAAAACTGGGAAATCTTTTGTTGGATGATGATGATGATGATAATGTTATGAACCTGAATAGATATACAAAAATGAATACAAAATATCACAATAGATATAAAGATAAATATAGAAGAACAATATGTAAAATCTCTTTTATTACTATCAAACCCTTGAGGTAGGGAAACACCATACAATGGATCCTATTATGGAAGGCATCCTCACCTGTTCACTTGCCTCTTTGAGGGGGCGTCCTCCTATGGAGCTCAACTCACAATACAATACTTCTCTTCATATCCTATTGCATTTCTTGAACCCCCTTATATAGTGCTACCATCACCTAAGAACATTCTAGAGGAGGAATATTCTAGAAGTAAAACCTTCTAAGAAGTCATCTTACATTTAGTATATCTAACTACCCCTTTATTATATCTAACTACCATAGTGGGCCTTATTTAATAATATAGTGGACCTAGTCCACCTTACATTGAATGGCCTCCACTATTATCACTATGGGCCCTCTGCCCCCTCCCCCCCCGCACTACCTCTCTAGCTACCTTACAGATAAAGATCATCACACATATGTTGTCCCTAAATATTGTATGCAATCTGAATCTCTTTTTTCAAAATATGATCATCCTAAGAATCTCCTTGAAGAAGTTTCAATTCAAAAGGTGCAAGAAACAAGAAAAGTCAGTATTGGAACTAATAGTTCCCCAAAATATTTCAATTTGGGAATTGATGTCACCACTGAGGAATTTGATCAATATGTTTCCTTGTTTAAAGGATACATTGATGTGTTCGCTTGGACCTATGATGATTTAAAAGATTACGATAAAACTGTATTCCATCATATCATTCCTTTGAGGGAAGAAGCCAAGTCTGTAAAGAAAAAAGTAAGGATGATGAACCCCAAAATGAAACCTATGGTAAAGATTGAATTGGAGAAATTGATAATTTATCCCATTATGCACTCCAATTGGCTCTCAAATCCCGTGATCGTAAGAAATAATATCGGGGAAATCTATATGTGTGTTGACTTCAGATACCTTAGAAAAGCACACATAAATGATAACTCTCCTTTACATAATATGGAGTTCCTTCTCCAACAAGTTATTGGGTCATCTTGCATGTCCATGTTGGATGGTTTTTCTGGATATAACCAAGTCTTGGTGGATGAGGAAGATAGGTCAAAGACAACATCTATCACAACTTAGGATACATATGCATATGCTAGAATGCTCGTTGTTTTGAATAATGTTGGAGCCACATTATAGAGGGATATGGATCATGCATTCAATGGATTGATAGAAAAATTTATGGTAGACTATCAAGATGACTTGACCATGCATTCGAAGAAAAGGAGTGATCATATCCATCATTTCAGAATTTTTTTTGAAAGATGCAGATTATATGGTGTCTCTCTAAATCCCAAGAAGTGCTTGTTTGTTGTAACTCAAGGAAAATTATTCGGCCACAATGTATGCAAGGAAGGGATTTGCATAGATCCATAAAGAGTTAAAGAAATAAATGATATTAACCCCCCAACATCCAAGAAGGGAGTCCAATAATTTTTCAGCAAGATCAACTTTGTGCAAAGGTTTATTTCTGATAATGCAAGTATTGTAAAACCAATCAATTTGTTTTTGAAAAAGGAGAAGAGGTTCGAATGGACAACATATAATCAAGAGGCATTCAATAATATCAAAGGATCAATCACCTTACCCCCAGTCCTTTTTAGTCCAATTTTCAAAGTGATTTCATCATCTATTCCTTTGCTACATAGAATTTTTTTTCATTTGTTCTTACTCAGAAGAATATCAAAGGGGAAGAACTCCCAATCCATTTCATGATAAAAACCTTACTTGACTATGAATTGAGGTACTCAGAACTGGAAAATAAATCCTTGGCTTTGGTAAATGCAGTGGCGCACTTTCAGACGTACATATTAAACTCCCTTGTTATCGTTGTTGTGTTTGTTTCGTCACTTGGGTGAGAAAAACAAGCGCACTTACAAGTCTAGTTGGGCCTGCTAAAAAAGACAGAGGTTAGTGTATGAATTAAATAATACAAGAATATGAAATAAACAAACAACTAAATAAATATCTAAAGAAACAAAACTAAAATGCATAAGAAAATTTGAACCAAAATCAATCAACTAAATGAACAATGATTATGGCACCAATGGATAACTATGTTAGTTGGAAAGCACCGTAAAAAAAGGAGGACTTATGGATCCCCACTTCCTCCTTGGGAAGGATCTTGAGTCCCCTATTTGAGAGCTCTTCTTACATTGATAAACTAGGAAGCAAATGGTGAATAATTCCAATCCTATTCCCTCAAGAGGTGAGGTGAATATCTTATTGAGATGTTGCTAGAATGCTCCAAGAAGAAAAGAGGTTTCTTGAGGGAGGATAGAGGAAGCATAACAATACTATGAGGTTATTGAATTCTTAGTGCACCCATGACCTCCTTTTATAGCATGTATTTTAGGCAATATTCAATCAGTTCTTAGTGTGGACGAGGATCCCTTTAGGGAACCCTTAAGTCTTTGACCAACCCCCCATTTAGATTAAGCTCTGATTTGAGGGTCAAATCAAGTTGGGAGATTGTCTATAAGTGGGTGAGGGGCCGACAAGAACCATAAATGTGTCGTTCACAAGAGTGCATGGATTTTCTCATACACCATTGAACATATGGCACATTGTGCTCTCTAGGATATTCTTTGGCCCACGCATTGTGCACGCTCTTCCTTTAGTTTTTTAGTGCATGCCAATGTTTTGTTCAATTGTATAATTTTTGCCCCTTAGAAATTCATTTTTGGTTCTAAAGGTGAACTAATAGGTGTTTGGATATTTTTATTCCTACAACCATTTGCATGCAATGTTCCAGATGAAATTTCAATGATAATAGATGCCCCCTGAGGTGTGAGTTTAGGAGCATATGTATAGCCTAAATACATTAATGTTTCTTCTACTGAGAGTACCATTGTAAGGAAGATTTATAAGAGGAACTGTAAGAGCAATCTATCGAAGGGAGAGGGGAAACTATGGGACCTAAACCTTTCTCTAAGAAGATAAATAAAATCTGTATACAAATGAGGCAGGCATGCCCCATGATCGTGTCATGTACCTCAAAAAAAGATATAAGACAACAATTGGATTTGCATGTTGATGTAGATAACTGCAGTGCCCTTCATGGAGGTTTGATAATGATAGATGAAAATTATGTTGGTGAACATACTCTAAAAAGAAGCAAGGACACCTGGGAGGAGTTTTGATGATTCGTAGGCATTGATGGCCTAACACTATTTAGAGGCCTTCTTATAATATGAAACAACTGCAATAGTGGCATAGTAAGACCCACCATAACATGAGATGTTGCTGATGTTGAATTCTATGGGGATCAATGATAGTAGAGAGAAATGATGGTTTTTTCTGTGTTGTCTAAGACTCCTCATTGGAAAGGTAATGAGAGTCAAGATATTTTCTCCCTTATGGAAACTATGTTGATGTTGACAGAAAGGGAGATGTGACTCTAAGAAGAAAAGGGCTTCATGAAATCCACAAGGTAAGATMAAAAATTGATAGGGAACATGAACAAATTCAATATGTGGTGAGACTCAAGACTTCCCTTGGTTGGGGGTATGTTTGGAGGGTGATTAGAAACAACCGTGAAATTGTATCTAGTGTCAGGCGGACGACTAGACATGGTTTAAATTGTTCCAAAGGCGTGACAAAGTGGATAAAATAATATATTAGGGGTACATGAACTGTGGTATAATCAGGGTTTATGGACAATGTCAACATGACGAGAGGAGATTGAATTCCCCAACCAAGGGCAACATGGGTTTCTTTTCCAGAAAAAAAGAAGGTCGTCAAGGGTGGCGCTAAAAAGGCTAAGTAAATGTTGGAAAAAAAGGTTTTTTTTACAATTACCAAATGAATACAAAATAATTTTGGATGAGTATATAGATACATAAACAAGTTCCCCATTGTAACATGGCTTGGCTTATAAGGGTGCAAGGTGCGTGGAGAACTGGTGGAGGGTGGGGGGCCTCATGGGTGGGTTTTTGTATGAGATAAATGAATGCAGGGTAATCTACAGATGGGAAAACTGACTGTGGATGAAATGGAGGGTAAATGATACTGTGGAGGTGTAGTCAAAAGAGAACCATGATGAGGTAACCTTGGAGTCCATATGGGAAAGCTAGAAAAATGATGAGAAGGATCATGTGGCTGATTCTCATAAATCCGTAAGACTATTAGGACTCCCATCCTAGGGGTGAAATAAGCATGATTTTCAAAGTGCCAAGGGGGACTATGAATGGGACAATTGATGTGGGGGAGAGTGTTATCGGGTGATAGTACCGAAATGCAACAGAGGTGGCAATACTGTAGAGTTGGATGTAGGGACCCTAAAGGAAAATGCCAGAGGGTGTGATTGGGAGATGCAATTGATATTCAAAGGGAATGATTACATGATAGTGTCGATCATATACCTAAAGGGGTTGTGTTGGTTTGTGATGACCAAGTACCTGCACACATTAAAACTGAATACTCGATGTGAAAAATATCTGAAGATAAAGAACATATAACAATTATTTGATAGTTTTGAACATGATCATGCATACCTAGGTGTGATGTGAGAAAAAGGATCCCCCGGGGCCAAGTGCATATGGTAAACCAGGGAATTTGACTATGTAGGCGGTGAGACCCTGATCCTGTGGCTGAAGATGGATAAAAAAATAAAGACTTTGAGCTCATGTAACTAAGTGTGGAAGTTTTTGCAAAAGGGACTATATATGGTTGTGGGGCCCACAATGACATCTCATTTGTACCTTCTTCCATAGTGAGTTGACGAGAGGTGAAGTTGGTTGGATAGTCGGCTCGTCAGGGGCCAGTGAGACTACCATTGGTGGGAGAGAAATGACAGAGGGATGAGGCTGGTGTGAGGCCAATAGTTGAGGCAAGATTCAGTAGGAGGTGAAAACTTGATGATCAAGGTGCAGGGCCATCACATGCGCCTCATGTAGAGTTCGGCGGGGGGTTAGAGAATTTCTGATGTCGGTTGGAGGTGGTACTATAGGGTGTGCCTGAGGGCATGTGGTCCCATATCTAAAATGAGAGAGTCCTGGAGAAGTGTGTGAGTGGCCTTGCAGATTTGTAGACTCTCATCTGTAGAGAAGCTATAGCAGGGGAAACGATGGATGGATGAATGCACCCCAGACATAGAGGACCCCCATCTGGTGGGGCACCTCCTACAGATAGAGGACTCGGTGGTGGTGCTCTGGGGGCACCTTGAGTTCTATGTTGTATATTTTTGTATTTATATAGGCTTGCGCACCCATTTTGTATAGGGTAGTGTGACACCCATTTTGTACATATAGGGGTGAGGGGGGCTCACTTTCCTATGGGCGATGTATATTTTGTACTATTTTTCAAACATTGATGACACATTGATTGATATATATATATATAGGGATATACATGTTTGGGATCTCAGTGATGTTTACATGTGATGATATTTTGGTTGTGTTTTTTATGATGTCTAATCTATATGTTGTGATAAATGTTTGATGATTTATGTATGTGTGATGATGTCTTGATGTGATAAATTCCAATCTAACACTAGGTTAGCCATGTTATCTACTATTTGATTAAATTTTCGTGGAATATGGGTAAATGTAATTGAATCAAAATTGCGAGATAAGAGTCTAACTTGCAGGTATTTACGAAAGGCAAGGATCACAGACATGGCACACATTGTTGAGTTGCAGGACAACAAGATGGGAATATAATAAGATGATAAGGTGATGAATGTGGTGGTGACTGGCCTCAACGAGGATTCCAATGATGGCTTTGTATTCTGCTTGGTTGTTGGTTGTTGGTTGTTGAACCCAAACATATGAAGCTGGAGTGGAGCAGTTCATGTGAGGGGGTGTAGAGGGCCCAAGCAGCTGAAGCGAGATTCTGTGTCTAGAGGCTAGCTCTGTCAGTGTAACCGATGTGGTAGGTCGATGGAGGAGACATATATTAATAACACAAATGGTAGATCAGAAGTGAGGAGTGGAGGAAAAACATAAGACTAAAAACTCTACAAATGTGTACGACAAAAAAACCTAGTTTAGAATGACTACGCTCAGGCGTAAAAAAAAATTAAGTACAACCCGTTGACGGGTTCTTTGATATGGTATCCTTATGGAGAGGCCAAGATGTATGCACCTTTAGTGAGGTAGTGTTGGACGATGTAGGGTCCATTCCATAATGACTCAAATTTCCCATGACCGAGAGTATCATGAGCGATATCGTACGATAGGATGAGATATCCTTCGTTAAATGAGACAAAGTTGACATTGCGGTCAAAGGTGGCCTTCGACCATTTATTAGCTACCTCATTATTATGTAAGCAAGACCGACGATATTCATCCAACGACTCTAGGTTTAGCAAGTTCTACTCCATTGGATCAGTGTCAGGTAATAGCTTGATGGTGGTGTGCAACATGGGAATTTCTCACTCGATGGGGAGGGTGGCTTCAATCCCATGGAAGAGATGAAACGGTGTAAAACAGGTGGCAGTTTTAACTATCATGCGATAAGTCCATAATGTTGAAAACAACATATCATGCCAATTGGTCTTATGTTTGTTGACAATGCATTGCAACATGGTTTTGAGGACTTTGTTAACAACCTCAACCTGTCCATTGGACTGAGGGTAGTATGGGGAGAAAAATTCATGGAAGAAGCTTAACCTTGAGGAGAGTTTGACGAAGATATCATTCTCAAAGTGTTTACCATGATCAGAGACTAACTGTACTGGGACTCCGAAATGGGTAATGATGTGGTTGAAAAAAAAACACGTTGTTGTGTCAATGGTATTGTTGAAGGTGGGCATGGCTTCACACCATTTGGTAAATTAATCTACTAGCACAATGATGTACTTGTGTCCATTTCTACATGGAGAATTGAAAGTCATGAAGTCTATGCCCCATTTTTAGAAGGGGACGACAGTGATGACTGGATGTATAAGAGTGGGTGCCACTCATGATTTTCTTGAATAAAGATGGAATTTGTTGCATCACTTGACATCGTGGATGTAGTCATGAAACAATGTGGGCTAGAAGTATCTGGCTCGAATGATTTTTTGGGATGTGGAAATACCTAAGAGGTGGCCATCGCAGGTGCCACTATGGCAATCATTCAAGACTCTGTCAAACATCAATGTAGTATGGTGTCGACCCAATGCCGATACAAAATGTCATCGATGAGGAGGTATCGAGGGGCCTGATGGAGAAGGTTTTGACGATCATATCGCGAGAGATGAGACAAAAACTTATGTGTCCAAAGGTAGACGAGAAGGTCAACATACCAAGGCTCATTTGAGGGGATGTAGAAGAGGTTTTCATCAGGAAAATCTATGTTGACGGGTGAATTTGTAGCATTTGAGGGAAACACTATGAGGATTTTGGAGAGAACAAGTGCTTTCTTTCTTTTGGGAGTTGAAAACTCTAGGTCGTATTCCTGAAGGATGACGATCCATTAGGAAAATTTACCATTAATTTGTCGTCGACTAAGAAAGTATTGCATGGGGTTGGAATCGTCCATGACTTTGGTAGTGTGAAGCAAGATGTAATGATGTAATTTATGGACTGCGAGGGCAAATTTCTCTTCATGATTGTATTTCAGGGGTGGTCCTGAAAGATTTTTATTAATGTAGTAAATAACATGCTCGTGGCCATAATCCCCTAGTTGGACGAGAACTCCTACTACTGAGAGAACTGAGGCTGATAAGTAGAGGATGTAATCACGATCATAGTTGGGAGAACTAATCAAAGGTGCATTAGATAGCGTCGCTTTTAAGTCATCAAAATATTTTTGGGCATATTCATCCCATCAAAATGGGATATCATGAAGCAGTAAGTGAAGGAAACCATGCATGCGATTGGCGTAATCTGGGACAAGGCATCGTATAAAGTTGGATTTGCCTTGTAGGCTCTATAGTTGGCACAAATTCCTAGGTGGTAGAATTTTTTTGATAGCTTGGACCTTGAGGGGGTCCATTGTGATGTTGTGTTGGGAGACTATGAACCCCAGGAGGCGTCCGACAGTGATGCAAAATACACAATTGAGGGGGTTTAGGCAGATATTGTACTAGCGACATCGTTGAAAAATGACTCGTAAATCGTATAGATGTTGTTTTCATTTCTTGGATCGAGCAGTGAGGTCATCCAAATAAGCGAGGATAATGAGAGAGAGATAATGGAAAACATATATCATGGCCCATTGGAAAGTAGCACCAACATTATTGAGTTCGAAAGGAATGACACGATAAGAAAAAGTACCCCACATGGTGGTAAATGTGGTTTTGTACTGATCTGTTGGATGGATCTGGATTTGATTGTAGCCAAAGAATGCATCCATGAAGTACAAGCCCTCGTGGCTTTCACATTCATCGATAATTTGTTCGATGAAAGGCATTAGGAAGTTTTCTTTGGGACAAGAGTGATTGAGATTGATAACGTCAATGCAGACATGAATATTTCCTTGTTTTTTGTTAACAGGGACGAGGTTGGAGACCCATGATGTGTATGCAATGGGGTATATGAATCCTGCAGCACGTAGATTTTCAATTTTGGCTTTGATAGCCACGACCTTGGATGGGTAAAGTGGGCATTATTTTTGACGTACTGGGATGACATCTAGGCATGTGTCGATGTGATGTTCGATGATATAAAGATCAAGGCCAAGAATCTTTGTATATGACCATGAAAAAATATCTTGGTATTCCTAAAAGAGAGCTTTGTAAGCCATGAGTTCCTCAGGGGAGCATGTGACACCAATGGTGATTTCCTCTATGATTCCTGGTTTGATGAAAATATCGATTTTGACAGTGGGGGAAATTTTGGCCATGTTTCCTTCTCCAAAATCATCAAGGGCATGGATAGGGTTGTTGAACCAGTCTATATTCCCAGATGGAATAAAATCCTTGGTTTCGATTGCACATATCAAGGCTTGGCTAGGAGGGTCAAAGGATTTCTGTGGGATAAAAAGCGCTCTGTGATGGAGCGCATCCCATATGCAATCAGTGGTAGTTAGTTCCTCCAGGATATCTTCGCCACAATGGAAAATGTGAGAATATAAGGGATCTGTGGAAGTATCATTGGTGACTTCCACTGTGTGAGTGTCTTCTAGTGATGAATACATAGAAGGGGTATTGCAACTATGGTGCGATGGCACACTTGACATAAACCAAATGTCCATATATTGTGGGTTGTAAATGGTGGTCAGGGGTAAGATTTACTGGGGGAAATGAACCGGGGAATTGGGAGGATTTGGGGGAAAATACTCAGACACTCTATCCATGAACCATGGAGGTGTAGGAAGTGACTCAGGTTCAAGGGAGGTGATGTGAACAATATCTGGAGAAGGGATGGTTGGAATCACTTGTAGTACAGGAAGTGAGATGGGTGGAGGATTTTGAATAAGGGCCATTTTATGATGTCTGTATTCAATGATCAAAGGACACTGATATGTGAAATGATCAAGTGATTCACAAAGAGTTAAAGGACACCTCATCCACTCGTTAAATAAGGTTGAGACAATGGATTTCGGTGACGTGGGTACCTGATGACATGGGTGGAGAGGGGTATTGCAGAAAGATTTGGCATACTTCCAGAGGGTATCATAGAAGATTTGGTGCATACTTCCTTTAGTGTCCGCCAAAACTCCAGGTAGAGATGGGAATGATGAGTATAGTCACGCTTTATAATTCTAAATAGGTGGAACATGTGAATTTGGTTCACATCCCTTTATTTCCTGTAATAGAGTATATTGTGGTAGTACTAGGTGTTCTTTGTGAAGTGACAAATGATGTGGGTGCTTGAGGGAGTTGGATCATTGTAACTCCTGCAGAGAGGAACATCTATTTGTGGGGTATCCCTCTCTCACATAGAGTGTGTAAGGAGGTTTAACTCGACGAGGAAGTGGAGAAGTGGGATATTTGCCCTTTATTTTCCCACCATAGATGTGGTAGCCGAAAATGGGTTGAGGGTGGTGTGGTTATGGACTGCACCCATATCGATTCCCTTGATTGTGGGAGGGAGGGATGCATTGAGGAATCATTATGGTGGTTGTAGATACCATAATCGAATGCATGCGGAATGGCGAGAACCATCTTCGGAAGGGTAAGCGTTATGGCTACCTAAAAATATTATACGTATGGTAGGGGGTAGAAGAATGGAATCTCAGTGATCACTTGGGGGATTATCTCCCAAACTGGGATTTTCCCTTGGGGAAGGGTGAAATTGGGGATAATTAGTGTCGTAGGGTTCTCAAGTAATTCTTGAGGTATAATTTATTCAATTGGTGGTACGTTGAGGGGTGGAGAAGCCTCAGTGGGAGGAATGGGATCTCCAGTTTTAGTTCCATTAGAATATATGACACACACTTGTGCTGAGGCGTGTATGATTAATGGTGCTCCATGGTATTTCCCCAACAAGAATGGGTCCTTGAAAATTATGGGGCCCATATCCATGAGTGGATACACATAGAAACTAGTGCGAACAAGAGGTAATATGTTATCGATGTTGGAGGAGTGGTTGGACTCATAATGTGAAACTTGGTCGATGGTGATGATCATCCCATTGTGGGGGAATATCATCATTTAAAACATAGAAGAAGACACAGCCTTCATAGAGTACATGTGACTATGTCCAAACAAGATATTGTAATCGAGTGGGGCATTGATAACCTCAATGTTGATAAGGATGGTTTTTCCCCCAAGTTCAATGGGGAAATTTTAAAAGATCCCTTCAGGGGAGGATGGTCGACCATAATAGGCTCTTAATGTGATGGCGGATGGTATTAGCTCACGGGATCCAAGTTTCTGCAATAAAATTTTGGACATGATGCATGTGGATGCACCTTCATCAATGATACATCAATGAACTGTGATGTTTTGAATCTTAACTGGTATCTAGAAAGATACCAAAACTGGGAGATGAGGTTCCCCACAATCTAGATCAAATATGATGAGTCTAGTATCAGCTAGGTCGACTTCCCCCAAGGAGGAAAGCAATGGTTTCCATTGAGTTGGACAGGATTTGAGGACCTCCAATACCGACATGGCTATAGGATATTGCACCAAGTCATCGACCAGACTATAATTGTGTGACACCATAGCCTGAGGGTTGTTGACATTGTGTCGTAATGGGATGCGAGGGATATGAATGGCGGGTTTAGTGTTAGGGAAGGGAATCATCAAGGGTTATTTGGTTGTAGCTAGAGCTTCTTCCGAAGTGGTGGGAATAGATTTAGGGGGTGCACTGTACTGGCGATTGCACGTTTGCAAAAGAATTTCTTCTTCCCTAGTGAGGAGGATATTGCGATCCATCGAATTTCCATGGATTTGATACTGTCCCATTTGTGGTGGGGCAGGATGCATATCCTACTGGGTATTCATCACACCTTGTTGTGGAATAGGATTTTGCAACAAAGTCGGGGGTGGTTGTTGCAAATAATATTGTGGGGCTTGTTGAGGAGCAGGCGATGTTCGAGGATGTGGTGCGTTCATGGAATCTTTCATCCTTTTGAAGTTAGAAATTTGGGGGAAATGGTGAGTATAATGACCATGCTCAACACAAAGAGCACAAGGGAAGTTTTTCTGGAGGTTGTTGTTATTGTTTGTGGAGGACAAGGAAATGGGGAATATAGATTATTTTGTGGAAATGATCTGTAGGGTGCATAGGAAGGAGCATCGTTTTCACTAGTGCCCAGGTTATAGGATGAGGTAGAGGGTGTACTAGAACTTGGTTGAGAGTTTGGGTATGGATGCTCATAAAGGGGGGGAGGGTACTAAGGGGATCCACCATATATCGATGGATATTGGGGTGTACCATACATAGGTTGTGGTTGGACATAAGGATTGTGGTGTGTTGTGGTACCAATCAATCCAGCTACCACGTGAGACATCCCAGGTTTGTTCTGGTTGAATGGTATGGGTATCGGGGCGTCAAGTATTACTGTGTATAAGTAATTTTACTAAGCATAAATGAGGTATTACTGTTGAGCCTTGCTGATGGATTCTTCTTCATTTTGGACGAAGGTGGATGCCACATCTTTGGAAAGGATAGAAATGAGTGATTTGAGAAACCAATCGAGACATTGTTCCTTTGTGGTTTCTGCTTTGCATAAACTACATCGCCAATGCCATTCGTGAATGTGGTCGGAAATATGTATAGCTGAGGTTTGTTTGCAATTAGAGAGTATTTATAGACCAGTTTCATGATGAACTGGTAGTTGAAATAAGGCCAAAAATGCTTTGGCCAAAGATTCAAAAGTTGTGTGATTAGTTGACTTTTCATCCACATAACATTTGCTTGATGGAACAGTGACTGTGTGTTGAAATAAAATTAAGAGGATGAAGTCGTCCATGATGTTGCTTGAAGAGAACCATAAGTGGAAGGTCATGACATGGTTGGCAAGATCTTCCCCCGATTTTCCTTCAAACTTGGGAATGTTTGATGGTATTTTGGTAGGCACATTGGGCCATGTGGGGTCATGCAATATAGGGTCATTCATGAGTTTACTCAAATCATGGATGTTGAGGGACGCCAAATATGTGATGGGGGGTGGCGGTGGAGGGTTAGTTCCATCCATGGTTTGAAGAGGTAGTAGACCTGGCCCTTGAGGGGGGTTTGGTGGAGTTGTACTTCTCCCTTGAGAAGAAGTTTGTTTCCTTCCTCCTTGTGAAGGAGAGCTAGTGGATGGTTGGCCTTGGGAATTGGACCCAAGTAAAGTGGAACCAAGTAAAGATGATCCCAAAATAGTATAACTCATAGGGGTGTGAGAGGGTTGAGCTCGTGAGTTGGAAAGACTAGGAACTCCTCCTAGGATAGGTGGGAGGTTTTTCAAGCGTATGGAATGACGAGGATTCTATGGGTCCCCTATGATGTCCGACTAGCAATGTGAATGTGTGAAAATGGTGATGAGAGCAATAAATGAACAATAGACTTGTATACTTTTGGGCCTTCACAATATATCTCAAAATCGCATGTAATCAAATGAACATCATACATAAATGAATTGAAAATAATTATACATGTGGGTAGGTGGATTTTATCTACATGGGAGAATAAAGAAAAAAAATGCTCGTGTACTAAAAAGATGTAACATCCTTCCTCTCAAATAGCACTGGACATTCCAAGAGCACTCAACAGTGGGGTATGAAGCCACCGAAAGAGGAACTAGTGAAGGATGCAACAATCAGTTATAATGAGGGGTAGAGGGTGCATATCTCGAAAGAGGTGGCGATATTTCCCAATAGCCACAAAAAATATGATCAAGGTGCAATTGCAACCCATAATTTCCACCTGGGTAGATGTCCTAAAATTGGCCACTAGGTACCTCGGTCAAAGTGCAACATTTATATTTTCGGCCTCAGAAATGGGTCATGGGATAGATCCCATCCAAGAGTTGGGTGAATCAAAGGGGGACACATAGAAAAACCAAACCTCAACCTTCGACTCTTCATGGGTATCTCCCTGCCTTATGGTGTTAGGATCACTTGACTTTTAGGATTTTAAAGTTCCCTATTTGACAACTTCTAATGTTTGAATATGTGAGAACCAGATAATGGGGGGTTATATGGATGCCTAACCACGAGATCCTACCTATACTAAAAAAAATATTTTGGAACCTCATGTGGAGGAAAACTTAGTGAGTTTTTAGAAAAAAATTAGATGTGGTTGGTTGAGAGATTGGGGGTGTGAACCAATCTCATTTGAATTAAGTGGGTGTGGATAATTTATTCAAGAAATAGTGGGACATTTCATAATCCCTTTGGAGGAAACTTACTTCAACCTCCAGAATTCGAGATGAAATTATGTGAGTGAGGAGGGACTTTTTGTGTGAGAAAGTGAATAAATGTGCCAAATTTTAATAAGTTAGGTGTCAATTTGCAACATGTAGACTTCTTGTGGTCCTTACAAATCTTGATTACCTATCTTACTAGATGTCATTGGTACAACATTGTGGAATTTTTAAAGCCCTAAAGAACTAGCATGCAGACACATGGGTCCTTACCAATCCTTTAAACTCCCTAATGTGATTTACACTAAGAAAGCTTCCAAAAACTATCCTAGATTGAAATCATTTGGGCATGTATGGGACCATTACTTTGATCTTTAGACTCTCCTCGTGATGTAAACTAAGAAAGTAATTTCAAAAACTATCCTAACTTTGCAACATGTGGGCATGTAAGGGCCGTTACAAATTTAAGATGTTTGAAAAGAAACTAAGAGGATCCCTAGGGGGGTGTGTCCTCTCCTAAAGATTTTGTTAAGGGAGATGAAACATCGCCTTAATCACTTTTTTGATTCTCAATATCACTCTATGGTGTGAGATAAGAGCACACTCAATGATTAAAGTTCTATTTTTGGTCCCAATGCAAGTGTTTTTAATATGTGATAGTAAAGAAACGCAACTTAACTTTTACAATCAAAACAAGCCATCCATGTGGAAACTCAAAGAAAAGCATGAGAAATATGGTTCTTTATAACTCCCTAAGTGCCTATGTTTTGACTAACCCTTCATGTGGGAAGGGAATCTAAGTGTGGTGCAATTACAAATTGCATAAAAGTGAGATTTCGAAGGCTAGGGGCCTTCAAAATGTCACAAAAAATCTTACAATTTTGAAACTCTGGACAGATGCACAAGTTATAGTTCAGACAGAGCCGCAGTGGGAACACAATGCGTAGAGAACAAAAGACCTTTTGGTGCACTGTGCACAAAATGCTCAGAGAACAAAATTGTTGTGGCCACATAATGCTCTGAATGCGCATCTGAGGGCTGAAATACCCATGCATGTTTTGATACGCATCGAGGGGGAGATTTTGAGTGGAATTATCCTCCTCCAGCTCCAAAATTATCCCTTGACAAGTAAAAATAGGCCATTTATGATCCCTGGAAGGAAAATGGGTCAAAAAGAAGTTCTCAAACAACCCAAATAGGGAGGAAATTGATACCTTTTCCCTAGTATGCTTGCCAATATGTTGTGTCTATTTCGTCACTTGGGTGGGAAAAACAAGGGAACTTACAAGTCTAGTTGGGCCTGCTAGACAAGATAGAGGTTAGTGTATGAATTTAACATTCCAAGCACATGAAATAAAAAAACAAATAAGCTAGAGAAAAATAAAGAAATAACTAAATAAATGAAACTAAAATGCATAAGAAACTTTGAACCAAAATCAATCAACCAAATGACCAATGATTATGCCACCAATGGACAACTATATTAGTTGGCAAACACTGTAGAAAAAGGAGGAATTATGGATCCCTTGTTCCTCCTTGGGATGATTCTTGAGTCCCCTATTTGAGAGCTCTTCTTAAAATGATAAACTAGAAATAAAATGGTGAAGAAATCCAAGCCTATTCCCTCAAGAGGTGAGGTGAATAGCTTATTGAGTTGTTTCTAGAATGATCCAAGAAGAAAAGAGGTTTCTTGAGGGAGTATAGAGGAAGCATAACAATACTATGAGATTCTTGAATTATTAGTGCACCCATGGCCTCCTTTTATAGATTTTCTTTGAGGAAATATTCAACCGGTTCTTAGTGTGGACAAGGGGCCCTTTAGGGCACCCTTAGGTCTTTGACCAACCCCCCATTCAGATTCAACTATGATATGAGGGTCAAATCGAGTTGGGATCTGGTCCAGAAGTGGGTGAGGGACTGACAAGAACCATAAATGCATCATTCACAGGAGTGCATGACTTTTCTCATACAAAATTGCGCATATGGTGCATTGTGCGCTCTACGAGCTTCTTTGGCCCAAGCACTTCCTTTAGTGTTTTAGCGAATGTCAATTTTTTGACCAGTTCTATAGTTTTTTCCCCTTAGAAATGTTTTTTTGGTGTTGTAGGTGAACTAATATGTGTTTGGAGATGTTGTATTCCTATAACCATGTGCATGCGATGTTGTGGACAAAATTCCAGTGATAACAATCACTTATGTTCCCTCATCACCAATGAATATGCCTCTGAATCAACAATTGAGAGAGGGAAAATGGGCTAACTAGTTGGAAAAGATACAAGAATATGATATCAAGATTAAACCTTTAAAATCTATCAAAGTACAAGGTTTATGGAAACTCATTGCGAATGAAGATTCGGTTGATGGAATGATTTCAATTTCGGTAGGAGAACCATTAGCTTCTTTAGAATGTATGAAGATATTATATTCTACTTAAGGTCTGGGCAATTTCCTGTCACCATGAACCCAAAGGAGAGAACAACATTGAAAATGAAGATGAATCAATATGTGTTGATTGTTGATTTACTGTTCAAGACAAATTATGATGGTATACTGGTGAGGTGCGTTGATGAAAATCAAGCCCAAGAACTAATAAGAGAATTCCATGAACAAATATGCAGTGGAAACTTTGCACCTACAACAACCTCTCACTAGATAATAAGAGTCAGATTCTACTGGCCATCAATTTTCAGATATTCATATACCACAATAGGGAATTATGTATTGTGTCAGCAATTTTCAGGAAAAATGAAGATATTTGTGATGCCTTTACAACCCATAATTTTAGAACAACCATTCTCCCAATGGGGACTTGATGTTGTTAGGCCAATTAACCCAAATTCTAGCAAGGGAAATATGTACATTCTCACTTCCACGTATTATTTCATGGAATGGCTAGAAGCAACGACGTTAAAGAAATCTAATTCTGAAGAGTTAATCAAGTTCCTCAAAGATAATATTTTATCAAGATTCGGTGTCCCGAATAAATTCATCACAGATAATTGTTTGATTTTCAACGAGTCAAAGCTTAAAGAGTTTTCTGGATAATACAAAATTATCATGGGTCAGTCATTGAATTATTATCTACAAGGTAATGGCCTTGTTGAATCCACAAACAAAACATTGGCTCATATACTGAAAAAAACCATCAACAATAACCAAAGGAAATGGCATATGAAGCTGATAGATGCATTGTGTACAAGCATAATGACTCCAAAGGATATCACTAGGATGTCCCCTTATACATTATTTTATGGGAAAGAAGTGAAAACAAAGATTAGCCTCGACCTCAAAGAACTAATTTCTGTGGTTAATACTGAAGATACAAAATATACTTCACCAATCCAAGGGAGGATCAACCAGTTGTTAAAATCTGAAGAAGAACGAAGCAAAGCCTTGAATCGAACTTCTGAGAGGCAACAAAGTGTGAAAATATATTTTGATCAGAGCACAACTATAAATAATTTCCAGAAGGGATATTTGGTGTTACTTTGGAACAAGTCCAAGGAAAAACCATCGATCCATACAAAGTTCGAAGAACTCTAGATTGGACCATACATTGTCGAAAATATCCTAGCTTTTAACTACTATATGCTTCGAGACATGAAGGGAAAAGACTAATGTTTCCCATCAATGAGAAACATTTTAAAGGTTTCTTTTCATAAGACTTTCTCATTCTCATTGTACATAATTTTATTTTTTAGTTTGTATATTCTTACCTTCGACTCCATAGCCCAATGGACGGAATCACCTGTTAATAAAGATTGTGGATTCCTGACAAACCAGAGGGGCTTATCACCCCGTAGTTGGAGCGAGTTGTTGAGATCATTTCCCACTTCTAAAATTTCTCTCCCCTTTTCTATTTTCCCAATTCCTTTTGTCCTTTTCCTTTCCCTCTTCTATACTTACCTGAATTCCCCTTTTCTTTTCTCCCTTCTATTCTCCCTTTCTAGTTACTATACTTAGTTTATATTTTGAAAATGGTGATTTTGTAGGTTGGAGAACTCACATATCCTCATTTCTATCCATACTCTTATATCGTGAGTAAAAAAAACTACCACATTATTTTATACTTAGTCGTTTCTGTAGTCATGGGTTCACAAGTTCGCAGGTTCAAGCTTTCATATCCCATTTTTTGCGATATACATTTTGTACCCAAAAGATCCGCGATCTCCATTTTTACCATCAGACTCCCATAGCTCCTAAGTATCGCATCTATCCTATATTGAGTCCGACTGACCACTTTACAACACTTAGCCAATTTTCAACCTTTTTCTACCACAAGTTCGTGGGTTCCTGGGTTGGCAGGTTCACAAAATTTCCAAAATCCCAAGCACTCTCGTCTGTCCCCACCACCTTCATGCTTTTCCCAATATGCATTTAGTATGGTTTAATGCTAATAAATTAGCATGCATGTTCCATAAATATCATCATTAATAATAGAAGGGATAGAAAATATTTCTCACTAAATCACATTAAATTATGATTTGCAGAAGATTATATTATCACTCCCAAGTGCTCATTTAGAATATTATTTGTATTAAAAGAACACTCTCGTCAACTTATGGAAGCAAAAACTTGACATCAGTTATGCGGAGATACTTTGAAATTTTTTGGATGTGAGGACCATAAATTTCATTGGTATAGAGCCTATTATTACTATTCATCTTTGTTCGCTCAGAAGGAAGTAATCTAGACATCACGAATTGCTCGAGTAGGTTGTGTTCCTGAGGTTTTCGATAGCAAGGATCTAGCCGCATGGTGCACTGGGAAATATATACCAATTCAATGGATAATTCAACTCCAATACCATTCTCCCATCTCTCTGTCAACTCAAGTATTTCGTAAAATGTTAAATATCCTAGAGCCAACACTCACTTTCAAATGTGAAGATTGCAGGGTCTTCTTGAAAAAGAATGACAACAACCTGGACCTCTTACCCGAATTCTTGGAGAATACCGCTGCCATCCCTGAAGGTATTACAAGGTTTCAATTCAACTTGTTCAAAAAACCATTCCAGGAAATTGCTTGGTTATTCACCAGAGTGACTGGCCAATAAAATATTGCCATCACTTCTCGCATGATTCTTTACATCTTATATTTTACTATCAAGGAGCAGGCCATTTTCGATTGGGGAAAGTTGATTTCCATTGAAATCTCTTCCCAGTTCTCTTAATATAAAAAGGATAAGAAATTAATTATGGATTCTTAATTGGTTTTTGCGATAGCACATTGCTGTCAATTTCCTAAATTTTCTATATGCAAGAAGATGAATTGTGAGTTTGATCCAATGACTTTTTCGTACCAAGCATTGTGGCGGCACAAAGCTTCCTTTCATTTTTATGAGGTTTTTAATGATTTTGTCTCTATTTTCAAAGGACTGTTTTTTGGAAAATACACCCCTTGGATGTCGGACCAGGTGAATAAATTCTTGGACCGAAAGGGGATGCTGGAGAAAATGGAAAACCACATTGTCATCAGGATTTTTGGTTCTATGTAAAATCCTTCCTTTATCCCTTGACATATTATTGATAAAATGTTTGTTATAGAATTCACACATAGATATAAATTATGGTTACACTTTTTCCATGAGAAACATAAAAATAAATTCATATCATTGCCTTGGAGAATTGGGGATTTATATTCAGAAATATGAACAAAATCGATGAATTCACGAACCAATTCCAGAATGTGAATTTGAAATATGATGATAAGGAAAAAGGGTTTGACCCTAATGGGATTTTCATGGAACACATTTTGTTCGTATCATTTAGAAATTCATTTATCCACATTGTTCTAGGAGAATAAGAAGAAGATAATATCTTGGGCACTCCTACTCACACTGCTGGTGACTTAGAGACGGTACTCAGTACCAATGAATTTTACAAACATAAAGGAAAGGGTCATAATGAGAATATTTCCCAGTCCCCAACTATTACTCCTAAGACTACAACATCTTGAATCAATGCTCCAGTGGCCCACCCATCTAAAAATGTAATCAACAGTAGTTTAGGAGGAGGAGGAGACAAGAACCCCCCTCTAGGAAAAATTGCAAGCTCACATAGACTTCCTCTGAGGAAGAAAAGGAATAATATTGTACAAGGGGAAGAAGAACATCACGTTGAAACTGACATAAATATTTTCTCCCTCAAAGATATGGATCTCGAGGCTCACATCAATAAAATGTTTCCTAACATTGATTAGCCAGGAGGCACGACCCACCATAATCCATCATTCGAAATTGTTGAAAATGAAATCATCGATGAAGAGGAATCATTTGCATTTCAGATCATTGTCTTTGATAGTGAGTCTAAATATTTAATTATTGAGAAGAATGATGTGAAGAATAAAAAGGAGAAATATTTTTCATAGGTTAAACTAAGAAATATGTGGCCTTCCCATATTTCCGGAATCCATAGAGAAACCGATGATGCATTGGACGACTCCATTGGTGGTATCAAAGTAGAAAGTATAAGTTAAAGGAAAGTATTAAGGAATTGGAAGAGACCTTGATGCGTCTTCCACTTCTTTCCATCCCTTTGTCAATTGTTGGACCCACTACACCCATGACTAAATTAAAAGGATTGTCAATCTTAATTACATCATCTAGGAGCTATGTGGAGAGTAACATCAGGAAGATAATGGCACTGATCACGAAATCTTGGGAAATTTAAAAGAACATGATTTGTTTTTTCTTGAGGACGCATGCCTTCCATGGGTATTTGTAGGTTGACCTAATAAATCAAGAAGGTTTTTTCCTTGATTCTATGGTACCCTTTGGTGTTAAAGTTTCAAACATTTCAGAGATAAGGAGAAGAGAGTAGGACCTTCCCTGTCCAAGTCGGATCAAACAATTGAACACATGTTGGAAAGAAAAGATAAAGAACTTGAATAACATTGTTCAAGTGTGCAGCCAAGGGATATCAAGGAAGGAAGAATTATTCAAAAGGCTCATGGAGGTGGACCTAGATGGAAGAACTAACGAATTCCAAGATCCCAAGTTGATCCTCAACTCATTGTTCCTAATGAAACAAAAGTTCGATGAGGAAGTTGATATTTTTAAAGGATTGTCAATTGAAAAATTCTATGGAATAATTGAGTATGATGAATATGCCATAGATAACTGGCTAGTGGATTATTTCGTAAAAAAATCAGGACATTGAAGAAGCATTATATGGCATTTCCATTGATCCAAGAGACTTGGAGAGTGAGTTGTTCAACATCAAAATACAACATGAAATCAACATGGCACAAATGAAGACTTACATCGAAGAATGGTTCAACAAACCTATCGATAACCTGACCAATGAAGGTAAAGAATAAATTGAGACAGTTCCTATAACCCTTAATGACAATGATAAAATGACATCAGCAAGAAAATGAAAACACGAGATACCATCATAGTAAGTTTACACTGATCATATTTTTCTTTCTTTATCCATTCCTTCATCCATTTATTCCACCTCTTTCACTATAAAGGTCTAACCAAAGACTGATAACCTATTATTTTATTCTTTCTAGGTATTGTTGTTCCACTTTATCCAACATTCCTCCTTCTACAAGCTTACTCCTTGTATTTATTTTCTTTATGTTCTGCGGGATCCCCAATCCTAGTCTTTAACAAAAACACATTTTAAATTTAGAAATTTTAAGAGAGCTACATTGGGAATGATCTTGAATGTGCTCTGTAACCTTGTTTTCACAATATAAAGTATTTGATGTTGATCTAAAATTATCATTATTTGAGTTTCCGATGTTTCCACTCTATTAAATTTCTCTTATGCATGCGAACCATCTTCTTTGTTATTTTTATATGATCATAAATCTTAAGTTAAAATATGATGGATGTGATGAAATTTTTCTCATTTTTCTTTAATGTATGTAATTTGTGATTCCTGGTCCTTTCTTAGGAACGTTTTTAAACAAAAACCAAACATTAATTTCCCGTCATTTTATTTTTCTTTGATTATCACGATGGCTATTTTTTAAGTCCCATATTTTGAAGACCCAAAGTCCCATGAAAATCTGAAGAAAAAGAGGCGTACCACCTCTATAAAAATGCAGGGAGATTTATATCCTCGTGAGGTTTTCATTTTGTTCCTAATGGATTCAAGCATCAAAATTTCTGTAAGTGTCGCACCGCGAACGATACAATGAAAACACTTAATACAACCCCTAAAACATGTTAGAAGAAGAAGCTCCATGATTTGACAGTCGAAGAAAAGTGTTTTTCTATGAGAACTAATCATCTTGGGAACTTTTAGAAAGATCAATGATCTCCTAATCATAGGTAGGGAGCGCTAGAACTCATTTACCATCTCATAGGGAGCATAATAGCACTATGTTTCCCATTGTAAGGGAGCATCGAATTGGTTGAGATAATCTTGGAAGAAACCCCCTTTTTCTCTAAAGACAACTATGGATGGATTGAGTTGGTTTAGCTTGAATCTAACACTCAAGCTGAATATAAGGGAGATATCACAATTGATTGAGTCATATCCTCAACTAATCCAAAATATAACCAATGTGGTTGAGCCTTTAAAATCCTATAAATGGATGAATTCTCATGGTGAACAATGAGGAAGAAATCAATAAAGCATTGTTATTCTGATCATGGATCCTTCAAGCAAGGGGCTGAACAAGTAGAGCTTGAAGGAGTGTTGCATCATCATCTATGTTTGTAAGTTTTCTCCTTGGGTTCTCATTTTAATATAATTGGCTTATTACCTTCTAGCTTCTGTATTCTTGCATGTGCTTGTCTATTGTTCCTTCAATCCTTGTAGATGAATTTGTTTAATCTAATATTGTAGACAAGGAGTTCATTGTTTCTCTTTGTTGTCTGTTACATTCCAGGTATCAAGTTGTGCTAAGGAGTTTGGAGATCAAGCTTGGATTGGAAGCAATAAGGACAAACTTTGAAACAAGGTGCATCACACCCTTTCTCCTTCCTGATTGGTTAAAATAGATTCAAATGGATGTTAGTGTCCACTTGTGTTTTTTTGTCTTGGTATTAGGGGTCTATAATCCGAGGGAAAATTCACCTGTCCACAGGGGAATTATTCCATAACAAAAATTGGTGACTCCACTGGGGATCTAAATTTCATTTTTTTTATTTCCTTGGTTCGTATTGACCTTTGCCTATCATTGGATCTCATTTTCTAATTTAATCTATCCATACATATTTCATCTTTGTTAAAGTTGTCTCACAGAGTTTCTAATTGAATTTCCCTGAGTTTATTGATTTTTCTGGGTTTTTTCTAAAACTTTTCTCACGACTAGGGACCTTTCATAGTTTAAGTCAGAGCAATATTTCTTTATCATCGCTCCCCCACAGTGTCTCAGGGAGCATTGGATCTCTTTGGTGGTTTGATTAACAGAGAACTGTTTTTTCTCCTTTTGAAAAATTGTAGACCCTCTTGCTTACTGGGCATATGTAATATCCCCAAAAATATTAGAATAATAAAGTCTAAGTGTACATGGGAATAAATTTCTGTTTTTGGAAAATTCAGATTTGGAAATTATTTTCCATTTATGGAAAATCCAAAATTGGAATTTTATTATAGTAATTAATTATTTATGACTATTGGGAAAAGATTTGACTTTCCCAACTAACTTATTTGATTGTGAAATATGTGAAAGACAAACTTTTTTTAAATTAAATTTTGGAAGACAAATGGAACAACCAGGTTAAAAATAGCTGACAAAGATTCCATGAGTGGGGAACATGTTTGAGTTACCTCAAGGCTGATTTTTACAAGTGGAAAATGTGGAGTTTGACCAATAGAAGCCCCTAAAAATCAGGGATTCATAAAGATGTGAAATTCCCAAGGAGGGTTGGAGGTAAGACCTAGGCACAATGATGCATATAAAAACAACATATTGGAGGAGGCAGGCCGTTTCTTAGGATGTTGGGGAAAAGAAGACTATTTTCTGTTATGAGCACTGTTAGTGTGAGGAAAAGGATTTTTCTGATAAACTATTTGTTGTTATGAGCACAATTAGTGTGAGACAAAGGATTTTTTGATCTGTGGATGGTGACTACAACTAAGGAGGATCATTTAGTTTCCCCTTATGGACTTATGGTCAGGATAGGAGTGAACAAGGAAAGTGAACTTGGTTGTTATGTTCTATTGTTGGGTGGAACGTGGTTGTTTCATTTGTATTCCAGCATCAGGTTTCAGATATGTATCTTAGCTTGTATTCTTCATCAATGTTATATTTATGATTATAAGTTGTTAGGAATACATGATTGCATGTGTATACATAAATGAAATCAACTCTTAAAGGGACTATATGTATATATATATATATATACTCATATATGAAGAAATGGTAGAACTATTGTCATGTTCCTATTTGACCACTGTAT
>SNQJ01S0054903.1:40318-55801 GCA_010110895.2 Picea sitchensis | reverse complement strand
GAAGTGTTGTTGTGTTAATCATAACCTTTACCATGTATGTAGATATCTATGTATATGTATTCAACTTAAGGAAAATTGGATTGTTGCAATGTCAGATGAAATTTTGGAAACGAATACAAAATATATTTATATATTGTGACATGTACAGATACATAGAGCCACATAAACATACAATATACTCATATACAAAAATATTTTATCGATCCTTGAATCACATGAAATTGCAAGTAAACTTCCATTGATTAGACTATACCAAAGGCATAGAAAATTACAGTTATTTTTACATTACAACAAATCGATAAACAAATATTTAATGGTATATAATACATGATACAAAGGTTTTTCAATTCTTAACAGTATTCAATCATTTTTCAGAAAATCTGTGTGTTCATTAATAATAATATGATAGAAGATCTGTTTATCCAGAGTGTCCTGGTCCAAACTATTACAACAGAGTACCCTAGGGTAAGAACCCGATACCACTAGAAAACTGAACCTGAACTTTTAGCTAAAATGAAACAATCAGAACTCGAATACCTTTTTTCAGCAAGGCAACCCCCTTGAGACATTGAATGGAAATTGTTTAATCCTGCAAAGGGAAAATGATAGGTTTAGTAAGCAATGTTAATAAAATCAAACGAAATTAAATATTGAAGATTCAGTAACGAATAATACTTAGCTTTATCTGGCATGGATGTGATTTCNTGAGACATTGAATGGAAATTGTTTAATCCTGCAAAGGGAAAATGATAGGTTTAGTAAGCAATGTTAATAAAATCAAACGAAATTAAATATTGAAGATTCAGTAACGAATAATACTTAGCTTTATCTGGCATGGATGTGATTTCGACCAGCGTTGAAGAAGCGACCTGTCCACACTCTGAAGGGGATGAGTGGAACCATAAATTATTGATGGGTACCCTTGCAAGGAAATAGGGCTCCATAGTGCTTGACTAATTGCCTATCCATCTGGTGTTTCTAAGAGAAAGAAGGAAGGTAATGAGTGATCAAATGGATTTATTTATCTCTCATATGAGCTCGAACGTCAGTAACGTTCAGAATGGAAAGGTGGTCCATTTCAACTTCAACTTTGCACTATCATTAATAGTTCCATTATCATCTCGATAATGACATTAGTTTGGTAACCAAAAGAATCTAACTGTATACTCCAGAATGTAAACATGCATTTTAAAACATTGCTAAACATTTAATATATGTCATAACCAAAATACTAAAATGCACACAGTATAGTCGCATATCCCACAGAGGTGCATACTTCCCAATTCAGGACTACAGATAAGGATTGCGGGACGTTTTTTCCCTAGATATCGAAACTTACAAATTGTTGATTAAGAAACTCAGACAAGAACACCAGTATAAACTGAATTTCAAATATACTTTACAAAGCTACTGTAAACATTTATTTCCATCAAGGACAATCTGTCCCATCGAAGAGAATCAGACGAGGATTCTGGGTACTTCTTTAATAGTTCCCTTATGTGGAAGAAGTATAGGTAGAACAAGCTTAAACACAGATTACAAGAATAGAAAAATTAGGGTAAATTCTACACATTAAGTATAAACACTCTGGGAAATTTAATTATTTACACCGATATAAATCTTATGACCTTAACGAATTCTTGTATTAATTATGTGAGACATGAATATAAAGGTATTACAGGCCTGCTACTACATGCGTGCATTTTTAGGAAAGAAAAAGTCTTTACAAACACATGGGACATTTTCCTTACGATTATACACTGTGAATTTTAAAACGAAATAAATCACAGTAAGTCCAGGGAGGTGTATTCTCATCTTTAAGAGTAGAAAATTAGGGGATTCACACCTCCTCTCCTCATTACGAATGAAAGAGATATATATATATATATATAATATTAATAATAATAATACACATGGATAATGATATATAGTTACACATATAGGACACCATAAGTGGATTCAAGAGTCATTGTAGAAAACTCGAGCAAGACTTAACCACGAGAGTTTCGGTGATAGGTATGACATGCATAGCTTAAGACAAAGACATAAATGATAAATACAAGATCGAGGTAACTGTATAACTTCTTGCAGACAAAACCCTTAATTTTTATTACCAGATAACTCTTGAACCAGAAAGCACAAAAATCATCTATATAAACTTCAGATAAGACTCCAATGAAAACCATGAGTAGAGGGTGGTCTCACTCGCGGTATTGTAAAACTCCACGAGTTGGGGATATATATTACACAGAGTATGGGTGAAATGTATTCAGAGTTTTATTGATAGTGAAATAAGAACCTCAATTGGGAGTCATAGGGAACAGTCACAGAGACAACCAAAATTACGACTAACCTTTCCGAACTACCACATCTACTACAAGATAGCTTAAGCGATAGATTCTTTTGAGGACTTACCTGGTAGAGGACGAAACTAGACGGTTGCACACCCTTTTCTTTCCTTACGTAGAGCAAGAGCCCTCCATGTCACCACCCTTACACATGGAGAAACATTGTAGGTTTTAATGCTGGGCATTTTTTTTACAAGATCATAGAGCCAAAGGAAAATGAGGCATTAGTTACCCTGGAAGCCTTCATATTACAGAGTAATGGTGAGGGGATGTTTCAGGAACTTTGGCATGTGAATAAACGTGCATGGCATGTGCACATTGGACATGATAACCTAGTAGCCAGTACATTGCAAAACCCTCATATCTTTCAACCAAACAATTAATGGTATTTACGGAGAAGACTTAACTTCACATTCAACCGAGTGCCCCATAACGTTGGTAGTGCTAATCCTTGTCACTAAGTCGGGTGGAGTTTTCATGCTGGACAATAATATTTTAGGGTTGGGGTTAATGTGCTACCGGTTTTAGGGTTATGACCTATCATTCTTGATGGGATCCCAAATCCTCAAACGATAAGTATCGTTATTCGAATATCCTTCTCGTTACAATTGGCGTACACTAAGTCCATTTAGTCATTGTGTTAAAGTTTTTAACGAAAAACTGGCAAAAATGTCCACTACATGTAATAGTTGGTATGTGTTATACAATACGGGTATAATTTGTGTAAGTATACCCTTATAAAGACATATGTGGATCACATTAAAAAACTTCAGGTAAGTCATATGATAACTTATATATTTTAACTCAAGAAATAGGTTTCCTTGTGTGACTATAGATATAAGTATTATGTAATGTACCCCAAATTTACCAATAAAAAAAAAAAATCAGGTGCATTAATACTCCTTTACTCTACTATAGTTAATCATTTTAAGACTGTAATATTCGCTATCAGAATATGACGTATACTTACTCGTAGTTACAAGCGACTAATAACAAGGTAGTTAGCCTTCTCGTGAAGTCATGCTTATTAAACTAATTTGCTACATGTCACAAAAATTTGTCTTAACAGACTAGAGTTTAAACTATACATGAAAGAACTGTAATCTGGGTGTTTCCACAAGTCTATAATAATTCTATCCTAACATGGCTTCTACCTTTAACCAAGTCTTGTACCCTCTACTTCATATCCAATGAAGGAGTACTTCCAACTTACCACAAACAATCCCTTATAATAAGTATTATTTTCTTATTTATATCTTTAAAACCCATGTATCGATACTCTTTTGGAAAAGTTGTTGGACATACCATCCTTACCATATTCCAAATATATGAATATATATATATATATATATATATATATATATCTATATCTATATCTATCTATCTATCTCTCTCTCTCTNTATATATATATATATATTTGACAGTTTCTTTTCGTTAATACCTTAACATGGTAGTTATAGTGGACTTAACATATGCCAGTTGTATACGACAGGGGTGATCGAATAACGATGTTTAGCACTAAGGTTTGGAGTCCCAACTGACATGAAAAGTCATTACCCTAGACCCGATAACCTATTAAATCCGATCCCAAACATTACTGTCCAGAAAGAAACTCCGCCTGACTTAGTGATAGGGATTTGCACTAACATCCTGTAAGGTTCGGTTGAATGTGAATTCAGACTTGTCCATAAATGTCATAACTTCTTTGGTTTTAAAGTTATGAGGGTTCTAGAATTGTAGATATCCTAGGTGTGCCCAATGTGGGTATGCGAAGCACATTTGTTCACATGGCCAGTGTACCCACCACATCCACTCACCATTACTCTATGATACGAGAGTCTCCTAGGTAACTAATGTATTACTTTCCTTTGGCTCTTATTCATTTCGTAAAACCACCCAGTGTTAACCTATGCAACGTTTGTCTACGTGTAAAAACCATCATTAAGGAGGGTTCCTGCTCTACGTAAGGAAATAAGATGGATTCACGACCTTCCGGTTTCCTTCTCTACGAGGTAAGTCCACCATGACTCCATTGCTTATATGTAGTAGATATGGAATGGTTAGTCGTGTTTAAGATTGTCTATGTAATTGGTTTTCTTATGGTTGCTAGCTGAGGTCCTCCCTTTTCTATTCTTAATTCTCTGAAGTATTTCAATCCATGCTCTATATAAAATAAGTAGTTCTAGCTCGTGGTGCTTTTGGTCCTATCATGAGGCAATCATCCACTACTCATGGATTTCACTGGGACTTGTATGCCATTTTACACATGCGGTTCAATTTTCTTGATTCAGGGATAGTCTCATAACATTGTTAGGGTTTTGTCGACAAGAGACTATCCTCACTATTCTCCTTAATCCTTAGGCTTGTATTTTTTTTTGGAATCACTCATGGCATACCTATCGCCAGAAACTCTCGTGGTTAAAACCTGTTACACTAACCCTAAAAATTCCACATATGGCATCCACTATATATTATTGCTCTCTTTGTATTTTTTCCTAATTATCTCTTACATTAGTAAGGAAAAGTGGGTTATGTCGGTAAGACCATGAACTTGGTGTTATATTTGTTGTTATACTTGCATTTTTAATTAGGTTGTCCATGACATACCTCTCGCCCGAGAACCCCTTGGTTAAAATTTCTCTATAGTCATTCCTAAGTTTTCTTATGGTATTCGCTGTAGGTATAGGTTATGTGTTTAATATTCCTGTTTTGATTAAGTGATGAGGCTTCGACCATCCACTCTTGAAAGTTTATGCATTAGAACTTACTATGAATTATTGCATTCTCAAATTAAAAGTTGTAAGGTCGTAAATCAAATTTCTGTGATTGCAGTCAGGTTCCTTGTTGTTGTGTAAAGTGTAATTAATAAATCTATTTACCTTACTTGTACTAGTATAGCAACTATTATAGTCCTAAGAGATCCACTATGTGTAATTATTCCAGAATTTTTAAACTATTTTTAAAGGATTTACCCTTACTCTCTGTTCCGGAATTCCATGATTAAATTGTCTAATTTCACTTCTTCAACCTAATGAAAAAAGCAATTTAATTATATTGAACTTTGTTATTGACTGCATTTTCTTTATCATCAATTGTAAGTTTAGATAATTATGAGAACATTATATCGCAACCCTATATGTAGTCCGAATTGGGCAATTCGGTGGGACATACTTTATACTATGCAATATTTATTGTTCTGGTTATGCTATTTATTACATTTTTAACAATGTTCTATCTACTTGCTACATTCTGAGCACTCAGTTCATTTTTTTCGGTTACAAAACTAATGATGGGACCCATGTTTCCACTGCGAGGGTACCCATCAGTCATTTCAAGGTCCACTCCTCCCCTTAGGACCCTGGACAGTTTGCTTCAGCGACACCGATGGGAAGTGCACCCACGCCAACCTCAAGTTAAGTGTTATTCATGTGTTGAACCTTCATTGTTTAAATTTCATGGATTCTTCCTGAACAATACTTTATCTTCAATATTTAATTTCAGTGACTTGTTTCATAACATTATTTTCTAATCTTAGTTTTTCCTCTTGCAGGACTTAATAGTTTTCGAGGAAAGGATACACGATATCGCCTCACTCGAAAGGTATTTGAGTTCCATATCTCAACCTCTGATTTTATTTCTCAGGGTCTATTTGTTTGTTGGTACAAGGTTCCATAGATAAATGGTTTGAATTAAATACTTGATTCATTAATGGAATAAACAGATTGGAAATGGAAACCCTATATTGTATAGGAATTCCATGATTTACAGTTTAATATAGCATGTGTTATGCAGAATGTTAAACTATGTTAATCGTTGAACCACCTCTGTAACATGTAGCATTTTCTATACCCCTGAATTTTTGCTTAAGGGTTTTTTCTGTAATGTAAAAGGACTGTAATTATCTATGCTTTTGATATAGATTGATAAATGGAAATTAAACGAAATCTCATGTGATTCAAGATGTCTATAAAACTTTTATGTGTATGAATACCTTAGATGTTTATGCAACCAGTGTATCTAAACATACAACAATATATATATATATATATTAACCTTCATTAAAATCTAACACTCACAGTAGATTTCTTAACTTTACTCAATGAATAAAATCAAACTATAAAGGCTTATTCTACAATTCATTTCATTCTACCAGATATTAATCAACAAACAATTCAATAAGGAAATAAGTATCTATGTACATATATAAACAAAGTGTTGGGACAACAAATGAAATATCCAAGTTCCACCCAACCATATAACATAACGACCAAACTACTTGCTTCGTTCACCTCCTAGCCTGACCATGAATCCATAAGAGAGAACTCCAATGCTCCTCTTTCGCTATATTCCTCTTTCAGATCATAAATTCCCCTTGCCTCACACTCATAAAAGTGCTCATAACAACAAGTGACATCCTTTCTCCAACATACTCAGCAACGTCATGCCTCCTCCCATATGTTGTATATGCCAAAAGCATATTGTGCCTAGGTATTTCCCCCCCCTTGGGAATTTTCGCAGCTTTAAAAATCCCTGATTTTCAGGGGATTCTCATTGCCAAATTCCTCATTTTCCACTTGTAAAATTCATCCCTGAGGTATTTCAAGTTTGTTCCCCACTTATGGAGTCATGGTCAGTTGATTTCAACCTAGTTGTTCCATTTGTCCTTCAACAATTAATATAAAAATATTTTTCTTTTACAAGTGTCATAGTCAAAGAGTTGGTTAGGAAAATCAAATATTTTCCCAACAGTCACAATAATTAATTACAAATAATCAAATTTCAAATTCATAATTTCCATAAATGGCAATAATTTTCCAAATATGAATTTTCCAAATGCAAATTTTCCAAAAATGGAAATAAATTCCTAAATGCATACAGACTTTAATAATTAATTATTTTTGGGTATATTACATCCTCTCCCCCTTCATTAAAACATTGTACTCAGTGTTCATTCCTTTCTCGAAACAGGGTTGGATAAGATTTTTACAAATCTTCCTCCAATTCCCAAGTGGCCTCCTCAAGACTAAAGTGCTTCCATTGCACTTTTACCTAGGCGATGGCTCTATTCCGTAGTATTGTTTCTCTCTTGTCCAGAATGCGCAGAGGTTCCACTTGGAACTCGCCTTCTGGTTCCACCTTCACCAGGTTCCAATTGATCATGTGAGTAGGATCATGAACACATTTTTTTAACAAAGAAACATGAAATACATTATGAAATTTTAAATTTGCAGGAAGTGCAAGTTGATATGCCACAGGTCCAATTCAAGCTAAGATCTTGAAGGGGCCACAAAACCTGGGTGCCAACTTTGAACAGTTTTGTAGCTTTGATGAACTTCTTCTTGCTTTGACATTTAAATACATGTGATCTCCAACTTGAAATTCCTGGTGTCTTCTTTTCAGATATGCATAGCTTTTCTCTCTGTCTTATGCCTCCTTTAAATTACATTGTACTTTTCTTACCATTTTCCCCATTTCCTGGAGCATTTCTGGTCCCACCATTAGTCTGTCAACTAGGTTATCTAGTCTAATCAGATTTTTACACTTTCTGACATACAATACTTCGAAGGGGATCATCTTAGCCGATGTCTGATAACCATTATTGTACGGAAATTCCACCAAGTGCAGGTATTCCTCCCTCTTAGTTGGTTTCATCCTTACGTACATTCGTAACATATCTTCCACAATCTAGTTCATTTTTTCAGTTTGCCCATCCATTTGTGGATGGTAGCTTGTGATGAAATTCAAGTTAGTATTCAACCCTACAAACAATTCTTTCCAAAATGTAGATGCAAATTTGACATCTCTATCCGAAATCACCATTTTAGGAATACCATGCAGTCTAAAAATTTCCTTCATAAATATTTCAACGATGTTAATAGATTTATAAGTAGATTTCACAAGAATAAAAAGTGCAAACTTGTTAAGTTTATCAATTACTACCATAATTGAATCATTTTGTTTTTTATTTTTAGGCAAACCTATGATAAAATCCAGTGAGATAGTCTCCCACTTCCATTCCAGTATAGGTAGAGGTTGTGACAAGCCGGCTGGGTGTTGGTATTTATCCTTCACCTATTAACAATCTAGGCACTTAGATAAGTATTCTTCTATCTCAACTTTCATATTAGGCCAATAAAACAACTTCAAAATGATGTTACCATTTTCTGGTATCTCGGATGACCAGAATAGGGCTTCTTGTGTACTTCATCCAAAATTGTTATCTTTAATTCAACAAAATATGGTATGTATAGCCTGTTTTTGAATCTTAGTAATCCATTTATGTCCAAACTTAGATTTGCTATGCCTAAATTTTCTGCATTATTTTGTAAATTTGCCACTATTTTGATGTATTTTTCGTCATTATCACTTGCATCTTTTATCCTTTGCTCAATGTCTCTTTCTGCCCTGCTAATATTTATCTCAAACAACCCGTGAATTCTTCTACTTAAGGCATTTGCCACTTTGTTTTCCTTACCCTTGATGTGTCTTACCTTGAAATCAAATTCTCTCAAGAAGGCCAACCATCTTGCAGGCCTTGCGTTAAGATCTGGTTGACTAAACAAGAATTTCACACCATTGTTATCAGTTAACAATAGAATTGTTTTTCCCATTATATAGTGTCGCCACATTTTTAACACATGGATTACAACTACTAATTCCAATTCATGTGTGATGTAGTTTCGTTCATTCTCTTTTAGTTTTCATGACTCGTAACAAATAACGTGCCCTTATTGAGTTAGGACACCTCCCAAACCTTCTTTGCTCACATCCACGCAAACTATAAAGTCTTTATACGGGTTTGCTACCCTTAAAATAGGTGTGGTTGTTAACAATTCTCTTAACTTATTAAAACTGTCCTAACATTTCTACAGCCAAATAAAATTTCTTCCCTTTTTCTGTAGGGATGCGATATGGTATGCAATCTTAGAGAATCCCTCTATAAAGATGCGGTAGTACTTGGTGATTCGGATGAATGACTCGATGTCAGCTAGATCCTTAGGGATAGGCCATTCCATGATGGATTTTATCTTCTATGGGTTGAATGCAATACCCTCTTTATATATTACGTGTCCTAGATACTGTATTTTCGTTTGGTAAAAGTCACATTTGTCAAATTTTGCATACAACTTGTGTTTTCTTAATGTCTTCAATACAATCCTTAGATGTTCTTCATGTTCTTCTTCCATTTTTGAATACACTAGAATGTCATCAATAAATACCAGTACAAACTTATCCAGGTATTGACTAAATATGCTATTCATTAAACACATAAACGGTGTTGGTGCATTAGTGAGACCAAAATGTATAACAACAAATTCATAATGTCCATATCTTGTCCTAAACGTTGTTTTACTTATGTCTTCATCCTTTATTCTAACTTGGTGATAACCAGATCTTAAATCCAACTTAGAAAACATCTTTTCCCCTCCCACTTGGTCAAACAGATCATTGATTTTGGGTAGGGGATATTTGTTCTTAACAGTAATTTTGTTTAACTGTCTATAATCAATGCATAATCTTAGCATTATGTCTTTCTTTTTAACAAAAAGGACTGGTGCTCCCCACAACGAGACACTTGGTCTGATGTACTCCTTGTCCAGCAGTTCTTGTAGTTGAATTTTTAACTCTGTTAATTCAAGTAAACTCATCCCGTAGGATGCCTTAGATATAGGGGTTGATCCAGGCAACAGATCAATAAAGAATTCTATCTCTCTTCTTGGGGGAAGTTATGGTATTTCATCTACAAATAAATCTCTAAAATCATGTAAGACGATAAAATATTTTAGGCTGGGTTTATTTTCTTTTTCTAGCAGATTTGTCACTTGAATAACATAAATCAGACGACCTTTATTCATGCAATTTTAAAACTACATTGTTGAAATCTGCCTAACTGAGACTGGATTTCTGATGTCTTGTATTGTCCCAACAATGTTGTTTTCATCTCTGTAAGTAAGTGATTTTTCATAACGATCCAAAATTTCTTTATGCTTCTCTAACCAATCCATTCCAACAATTATATTGTAAGACCCTAACGGTAGAATATTCATATTTATCTTTGTATTTTGACCATCTAAATTGAACTCACAATCATAAATGAAATATGCTACTTTTCTCTTTGTCCCTGTTGCTAGTTTTAATAAACAAGATTTAGTATGATTTACTTTCTTAAGCTTGCTTGAATCAACTACAATAGGAGTAACATAACTCAAAGTAGATCCCGAATCAATTAAAACAGAAATACTATTATTATTAACTTTACCTTCAACTTCCATTATAGTGGATTGGTGATTAGCTCATTGACCATCCACAACCGCATTGATTTTGTGTAATCTTCTTCCCACATATCCTACTATAGAGGCCTCTTGCAGGTTGTGCATTGTGGTCCTTGCTACAAAAGTTAAATGTGGGCAGTTCCTTCTTAAGTCAGGTTCTCCACACTCCCAGCATTTTAACGGTTCCCTGGGGTTGTCCCCAAAATTCTTGGTTCCTAGATTGACTGGTCTACACCCCCCTTGGGTATTATGGTTATTGGAGTGAAAATGTTTCCTTGGGAAATTCGTTGTTGTATTCCAGAAAGTAGTTGGTTGATAGCCCTTCTTCCGCTGGTTCATTTTGTCTCGTTTCTTATATTTCCAAGCCTTGGGAATTTTAGACCATTGTTTGTACTGATCATATCACATTTGAACCTTCCTGAAAACTTTCGTTAAGGTCTTGGGGTTGTTGAACTCAATTTTGTCCTTATAGGACTGTGGTAAGAAACTTAGGAATCGTTGGATTTTTACTTTGTACTCCCTAATGTAAGGCACAAATCTTAATAATTCCAGATATTTATTTATCAAGTCATCCATGGCCATCTGGCCGAGTCTTAGCTCATAAAATTCTTTGGTCTTTCTTTCATAGTAACTTTATGATAAATATTATTTCTTGAAATATTTCTTGAAGTCAGACCATTCCATTTGTTTCTCCTTTAATCCATTGGCCAACTTCAAGTCTTTCCACCATATACTCGCCTTTCCTTTCAGGTTATAAATGGCCATTCTAACCTTCATGTTGTTGGAATAATTGTAAATCTGGAAACACTTTTTTATGTCTAGTAACCATGATTCAACCTCCTCCCCTATCCTGGATTCTGCATCAAAGGTGAATGGTTTGATTTTCTTAAATTCACCCTCCAAGTGGTCCACCTATTTCCTCTTTCTTCCAGTGGTTGTTTTATTTTTTGTTGAGGGTGTGCCTTCAGAAGAATTGTTCTCATTTTCTGCTTCAAGACCAGAGTTTTTGGAGGCTCTTTTGCTGACCTATTCTTCCATGTCATTCTCTTTTGGGATATTTTTTGTTACTATGCTATGCAATAGTACTTCATTTATTTCTTGCTAGTCTTCATGTTCCTTTTTCAGTTTCTCATTATCTTCCTTGAAAAATTCCAGTTCCACGACAAGGTTCCTCATTGTTTCCAGAACCTGGGTAGCTAAACTTCCTTCACTATTCTACCTAGGTTCTTTAGAAGGTCCTTGCTTGGGATTGTCCTCAAGTCTGATCTCCTCCTCATTCCATGTTGTCATTATCACAACAAAAATAAAAATTTTATGTTTGTAACAGTAAGCATTTTTGTTAGTTTTTCATTGAACATAAAAGTATGTGCTAAACAAAATTTTTGGCCCTGATTTGATGTCCAAGTGCTCTAACCTTTTCTCTGATACCATATGTAATGTACCCAAAATTTAACAATAATTTTTTTTTAGGTGAATTAATACTCCTTTACTTTGATATACTTAATCGTTTTAAGATTGTAATCATCGCTGTTGGACTACGATGTATACTTACTCATAGTTACAAGTGACTAACAACAAGGTAGATAGCCTTCTCGTTTATTCATGCTTATTAAACTAATTCAGTAAATGTCACAACAATTTGTCTTAACAGACTAGATTTCAAACTATACATGAAAGAACTATAATATGGGTGCTTCCAGAAGTCTATAATAATTATATCCTAACATAGCTTCTACCTTTAACCAAGTATTGTACCCTCCACTTCATATCCAATGAAGGAGTACTTCCAACTTTGATCCGGATTTTATGAGCAGAACAAAATGAATACAAATTATTAACAAGTTCTTAACACAAAATAACAGAGATACAACAAAACTGGTTTTCTATTCAATAACGAAATAAGATGAAACTGTAAAATGCAGCGGAAACAAGCTTGTTGGAATGGTGGCAGCTTATCTTTGAGAAGATATGTGACGGTAGCACGCATTCACAAGAAGAAGGTTAAAATGAGGCTCTAAAGGACTTTTTACAATAATAAAGAATGCCAAAAATCCTAGACATCCAAAAACCTAACCCTAGGAGATGAAGCGCCAAAAGTCATGTGGGCCCCGTTTGGGTAAGTTAGTACATCAACTTCCCAGGGTCGTAACTTTTGCATACGGTATCCGTTTTAGGCGTGTGATAGACCGTTGGAAAGGTATCATCGAGGAGATACATTTTGGGGGCTCAATTATTCCTTTATATATATTTAAGGAGATCGATGCTGAAAATCCTTCATTTAGGCCCTCAAAATGGCCTCGGAAGTTAAAACTGCTAAAAATAGTAAATTGCCAAAATTGTCTGAAAACTATTTTCAGCCAGTTGGAAAAGGTGGGTGGCCACTGATATCCACTTGGATCAATCCTACCTCCTTAGGAAAAAATGTTCTCCATTGCGTTGAGTTCCCCCATCAGATGAGGAAATTTCTGTTGAATTTTTCCCCGGGTGAGCCACTTTCCTTGGTGCAGGAGCTGCCCTGCTTTGACAACTCGATAAAGTTGGATCCTTTGTTGTCGAGTGCCCTTGATCTTTCTATCCACAATATGATCATTGGATGCATGTTTTAGGCAGTCAGGGTTGAGTGTTGTTGGTGTCAGTTGTTCTACTACTTCTGAGGTGTCCAATAATGGTGGGAAATAAGGGGGAAGGAGATCTAGGTTGAACACTTGGTGCAGACCAAGGAAAGGAGGAATGTTGAGCTCAAAATAATTATCCCCCATGGCCTTGGTGATAGTGTATGACCCATAACGGATTGGGCAAAGATTCCGATGGGGTTTTGTAAGGCATTCTTTCTTCAAGTGCAACCAAACTTTATTGCCCACCTGAAACTTATGCGGCACTCGATGTTGATCATGGTGTTGTTTGTATTTGTCATTGGACTTCTATAGGATATCCTGAACTGGTTGGCATATGTGTTGGATCTGCTCAATGAACTAGGTGGCTTTGTCATCTTCAGTTGGAGCAGGAGATGAGTCGATCGAGGTGACCTCAAGGGGAAGTGCAACATCTGTGGGTCCCAATGGTTGGAATCCCAACCCCACTTGAAAGGGGTTGTGACAGGTTAAGCTATGAAGGGATCAGTTGTAGATATGTTGGACATAGGGAAGGCTTTCATCCCATGTGTGAGGGTGCTTTGAATTATACATGTGAAGGATATGCACAATCATTCAATTTACAACCTCGATTTGGCCATCTATCTGGGGGTGTAAGGCCGTGGATTTGGTGAGATTGGTGTCCAGATGTGACCAGAGGCTCGACCAGAATGTGCTGATAAATTGACTATCCCGATATGAGAAAATGGTTTGTGGGATTCCAAAATGTACCCAGACTTTTTCAATGAAGAGCTTGGCAGTGGCCTTTGCTGTGATGCTCTTCTTGCAGGCAACCAAAATCGCCATCTTAGAAAAGCGATCAACAACCACAAAAAAACAATCATTTCCCCACTTGGTGGAAGGGAGGCCCGACATGTAGTCCATTGAGATGGATTCCCATGGCCTATCAGGAGTAGGAAGAGGGGTGTACAGGCCCTGTTTCTTAGTGGTCGGTTTGGCAATAGTGCATGCAGTGTAGGACCTGATATACTTGTTGACCTCCTGTCGAATTTTTGGCCAGTAGAAATGTTTCTGTAGCATCGCCATTGTCTTTTCAATGCCGAAGTGTCCTGCCACCTGACTGTAGTGGGATTCCCAGATCAGCTTCGCTTGCTCATTTGATGGAACATATATATGGCCCAGACGACACAACAACCCATCCTGAACATGGAAATTATCGACAACTGCATTTTCACCCAACATTTGGTAGGTGGTGTCAAAGTTAGGGGCTGTCTCATAGAGTTGGGGCCATCCAGATGTCTCATGGCCGCAAGAGTCTAGCACTGTGGTGAGTGCCATGATTGGAGGTCTACTAAGCGAATCAATGACGCGATTGGTGCTTCCTATTTTATACTTGATGTTGAGGTGGAATTGATGCAAGTATGTGGAAAAGTTTTGATGGCGTTCATTCTGCAATTTTCCCTGCGTCTGCATGAACTGCAGTGGCTTATGATCAATGTGGATGACTGTCTCCTTTCCAAGAATGTATTATCTCCACTAGAGGCATGCTTGCATAATGGAGTACATTTCTTTGTCATAAGTAGGGTACTTATGGACAATATCTGATAGTGTCCCACTATGATAGTCCACAGGGTGGATGTGCTAAGTGAGAACGATGCCCACAACATAGTCTAAAGCATCTGTCTCGATCTCAAAAGGATGTTGCAGGTCTGGTAGTGAAATTACTGGGGTTGAGCACAAGAGTTGCTTCAAATCATCGAACACTTGTTGTTGGGACTGACACCACGTAAATTTTTCCTTACCACCACCCCTGTTTGTTTGGCTGAGGGCCCATGAAATATGGGAGAAACCTAACATGAACCTAAAGTAGAAATTGGCAAGAACCAAGAAGCTGTGAAGCTCGTTGAGTGTTATTGGGGCTGGCCAGTCACAGATGACTTAGATCTTGGTTGGATCCACATGTACGCCATGCTGATCAATGATGTAGCCCAGGTAATGGACCCTGTCCATGACGAAGGAGCATTTTTCCAAGTTGATCTATAGCTTGTGCTATTGCACAATGTGCAGAACCTCCTGAATATGTTGCAAGTGTTCAACCCAAGTCTTGCTGTAAATTAGAATTTCATCTAGACACACCACTACAAAAGTATTGGTGAATAGTCACAGGATATCATCCATCATCCTCATGAAAGTGGTTGGAGAATTTGTCAAACCAAAGGGCATGACCAACCATTCAAAAAGGCCTTCCTTTGACTTGAAGGTGGTCTTCC
>SNQJ01S0054902.1:32688-59685 GCA_010110895.2 Picea sitchensis | reverse complement strand
CTCATTCTCTCCTATATATTGATGGAATTCTCATGGAAAAGGTTAAGCAAGATTCATTGGAGAATTGGTGAAAGAATTGTGTGAAGGACTTAGTTTGAACAGGAGATTGGAGACTCTAGCAAGTCTATCAAGAGGATTTGATCCTCTTCATACAAGGATTGAGCAAGTGTGTGTGTTGGAGCCAAGAGTCATCAAAAGGAAGCTTGCGACATCAAGGCGATCAGGTTGTAATCTTTACTTTCAATTAATATGATACAGTGGCATGTCCCTTTCCCATAAATCTATTCTCACTTTATTATGTAATTCCTTGATCACACACATAAGTTGACAGTTGAATATATTTTTCTATCTTCACCTTGGTTGGTTTGTATTGTCTTGGTCTTGACTTCATGAGAGCACCGGAGCGAAGCAGGAGAAACATAGACCCTAGGAAGTGATATAAAGGTATGTTACTTGTTCCTTCCTACTAGCTAATTCAATGGTCAAAACTTAGGGAAAGAGTCATGTCCTGTCCTGTTTTGTTCTAGATCCAGGTGGATCTAGGGAGATCTGTTAGTGTCCGCACCTACTGATTAGTCCGATAACACTTGGACACTATCTGCCATCTTTCACAGGCTTCGACATAGAAATAAAGGTAAGTTTAAAGGACTTCTCCCTGTGATACGCATTAGAATCTGGATGTGGTATTGATGCACCTTGTCAAATCTTCCCTCACAAGTAAAGTACTTACGAATTATCTTCAGAAGTTTCTCAAAAATGTTCCAGAAGATACTGAGTGGGAATGGTTGCCCCAATATTCCAATTTCTATATCCAAGTTTGATGAAATCAATATAACATGAAGTATCTAATGGAATACCTTTAAATAATTTGTATCCCTGCATAGGGGTATCCATCGCAGATGATATATTTTTCTCTGTCACTTGAAAAGTAATCCCTGAAATAGTTTCTCTGACCCCAGTAAAGTTAAGAGTGAACTTCTTAGTTAGTTGTGCATTATATCCTTAAATATTTTCACAAAAACATATGCATTCAGCTTGTTCAAAAGACACTATGATCATTGGGTCTGCATTTACTAACTTTAAATGTTGTGGTTCAAACCTCACGGCTTTCCTACTTCTTTCATTCTTTATTTTACTTTGAGGATTTGTCGTGATGTTGATATATGTTAATTTCAGGTGTGCAACAATAGATTGTAATAGCATCTCTGCGTAGTGAATAAGAATAGTAACTTTTTCACGATGCACAGGAAAAGGTAGCAACAGGAAATTTTGCAAAGCAAACAAATCAATGGCAACAAATTTGGTGCAGTGGAACACTCGGCTCAACGGAAAAATCAGCGCAAAAGTAAACAACAAAGAAAAAAATTGGCACAGTGGAAAACTTGGTGCAACAGTAAACAAAAATGGAAAAATTTGGCGCAGTGGAAAACTCAATGCAGTAGTAAGCAACAATGAAAAATTTTGGCGCAACAATAAACGAGGATGGAAAACTTCAGTGCAGCGGAAATCTCGGTGTAGTGACAAACAACAGTGGAAACTCGGCGCAGGAGTATATAATAAGCATTTAGCTCAGAAGAAAGAAGGTTGACTGTGTGAAACAAAACTCGTTCTAGAAGCTAATTTTCAATGGGCTCCAGGGAAATCTCTTGAACAATGATTTAAAGCAATGTAGGATACACAACAAAATCAGATTAGCAGATTTGCGTAGCGATTGGTACCATATAGTATTTACATAGAAAAGGGCTTCGGAGCTTATTGGATAAGCTATGGATGATTAACAAGTCTTGAAGGTGATGGAGAAACATGAAGGGTGACCAATATTTATGATTGAAAGGATAAGGAATGAAATTATGAAAACGGATGGAAAATTCATAGCGATGATATGTTTTAAGACAAGTTAAAGATTTGCGTAGTGAACTTGCGCAACATGTACTCCTTTGAAGTGTGCAATGGTATAACTGACCTGGAATGCCATGATTTTTCCCTTTTCTGACTTCATGATTAGGTAATTATGACCCATAATATCTTTTGAGATGGCATTTGTCCTAACCACTTGATTTGACCATGGTACATAACTTCCACTTTTCGACATGACTCGAGACTTAGGAAAGTAGACCTTTACAATTTAAACATGATAAACCTTACACCATTTTACTAAATTATGGCCAAACCCCTTACTTGACATTTCAAAACATTCTTTATTTGGTCATTGACCTCATAAACTTTGACATACCAACTATGACTCATCTAGGAAAGTCTTGATTTTTTCCAAGATGAAGGCATGACTCTGAATTGTTTTTGGAAAAACCTCTAACTCTAACTACAAAAAGCATGGTTCTAACAACTGGCTCCAATGGGGATGTTATCCTCCCAGTGAGGTAGCAAAGAATGGTAGACCAAGTGCCTGACCATTGGGATTTATTTTACTCAAAGACTCTAAACTCACAAACAAACTCATTTATAAGACTCTCTTGACACAACTTTGACTAAACTCAGCATAAACTTAGGGGCTTCACTTCAGGATTTAATTTTCTGCTGATTATTGAATTGAAATGCTTCATCTGAAAATAAAATGGTTATTTACAATGACATGAAGAGATTTTTTTTTTTTTTAAACAAGATAGTGTTTGAGAAACCTTCCATTTATAGGTCCTCCACCAATGAGATCTCCATTAATCTCCTACAACAAATAGGAATTTTTCCCATGGTATGCAACAATATTGAAAGGTCCCAATCAAACATGATTAAACTACCCATGTTTCCCTCTGTATTCATTCCTTGCATCCCACTTCAGTACCAAATCATCCACCTTGAAATAATCTTCCTTAGTATTTCTGCCAAAAGATATTTTTAATTTATCTTGGTGTAGTTGTGAGTTATTGAAGATATGTTCTCTCATTTTTTGCACATGGATTAATTGGTTTATCCTCCTTAGAGTGCCATTAGGTTCAACTTTTGTTTCTTACAACAGTCTCATCACTGAAATTCCTAATGAGGTAGGAAAAAATGCCTCTGTACCATAGACAATCTGAAAAGGCGATGTAGAAATAGGCCTTTTAGTGGTAATCCTATCAGCCCATAATGCATAGATGATATTTTTTTTCCAAGCTTTCTTGTTTTCCTAAAGAAGATTCTTAATAATCTTTGTCAATATTTTATTGGATGATTCAACCAACCCATTACCCTATGGGTAATAAGTTGTGGAATGACCAAGAGTTATATTATAGTCGCTACATAACTTCTCCATTCTCTTGGACGTGAATTTTGTTGCATTGTCAGTAATGATCTTAACTGGACAACCAAATCTAGAAAAGATATTACTTTCTAAAAATTGAATGATAACAATATCAATAGCTTACCTTGTGGGGATTGCTTCAATCAATTTGGTGAAGTAGTCTATGGCTGTGAGTATCCACTTATGTTGAGCTGAGGATGGCAGATGAATTTCGCCTATAAAATCAAGACCCCATTTCATGAATGGTGTTTCAACAAAGATAGGATTTAAAGGAAAAGGTTGCAGCTTTCTTTTTCCATTAAAAGTATGGCATTCATGGAAGCTGGAAACTTCCTTGTATACATCGAAAAATTTGTTGCTTTCAACTTAAAAAATATGGCTTTGTTTTTTTTTAACTTAGGAGGAGCTTGTAAATTTCTTATTACATAAATAATATCATCATTCCAAGGAGAATCAATAAATTTTTGGGATACGTGTGGGACTATTTCTTCTTCTAAATTTTATAATAATTCAGCAATGAAATTGATACCCAAGACATCACAATTGGACTTTGCCATCAACTTTGCAAGGCCCTTACCTTTAATCAGCTTTGTAGGTTTGATCTCGAGGTCATACCCCAACATCACATCTATCCATTTTCCCCTTCTCCCTTCAGTATCAGGTTGAGTCAGAATATCTTTTATAGAATTACTAGGCACATAAGCAATGACATGGGAATGCAATATATAAGTTGTAAATTCCTTAAGGGAATTCACCAAGGCATATGCCTATTTTTCCATGATGTCATACATTAGTGGGGAGTCTCTCAATGTCATGTTATAATAAGCTATGGGCCTTTCAAATTTCTGTTCATATTTTTGCAACAAAACACTAGCAATGGTGTGTTCTGAAGAAAAAGAAAGCAAGATAAAATATTTTGCAAAATTCGGGTTGGACAACACTGGAGATTTGGTCAATGCCACTTTAATATCTTCAAAATAATTCCTAGCTTCAAGAGTCCATTTTATTTCATTACCTTTCCTGATCATATTTGTGATATACTTTATGAGCTCAACCAAGTTAGGAATAAACCTTCTCAAAAAATTCACTTTTCTGAGGAAAGACTGTACCTCCTTCTTACTCCTGGGTGTGCCAATCTTCAAAATTTATTCCACTATGTTGGGGTATATCTTTATCCATTCATTTGAAATAATGTTTCCAAGCAATTTTCCTTCTTGCATTCCAAAATTTGACTTTTTTGGATTCAATGAGACGCCAAACTTTATGCATTTCTAGAAAACCCTTCTTAGATGTTTGAGATGTTGATCATCAGAATCTGAAAATACAATGATATCATCTAAGTAAATAATAAAAAAATTAACTTTTTCATCGGCAAAGTCTTAGTCCATGGCCCTTTGGAAAGTCTATCATGTGTTCATAATCCCAAAAGGCATTTTTTCATACATGAAGGTGCCCCATAAGTTGTCTTCTATTGGTCATCAGGATGCACCATAATCTTTTTGTATCCAGAGAAACCATAAAGCATTGATATATTCTGATATCCCACCACCTTATACATGATTTAATTCATCTTAGGATGTGGATAATTGTCTTTGAGAGACGCCCTGTTTAGATTCCAAAAATCTACACATAACCTAATCTCACCACTTTTCTTCCTGACAGGCACTAGGTTAGGCACCCACTTGGAAAATATTAAGGACACAATAATTTAGGCATCAAACAACTTCCTTACCTCCTTTTCAATCAATGTCAACAACAAAGGGTTTATTCTTCTCAACTTTTTCTTGAAGGGTTTATGATCATCCTTGATGGGAATTACATGTTGAATTACCTTAGTATCATAGACATTTAAATATTCATAAATCCATGGAAAGACATTAGGGAAATCATTCATTAGGATGATATACCTCTATTTAATTTCTGAACAAAGTGTTTTGGACAGTTTGATGATCTTGGTATCCTCCTGAGTCCCAATGTTGTAATCTTGTATGTCCTCATAATTTGCAGTGATTTTAGGATTTATGGCTACATCGTTATTATCAAAAATCGTTTCCAATGACACCAAGCCTTTGGGAATAATGTTATGTTTTAGCTACACTATATCTCTTCTACCAATCTAATTCTGAAAAAGGTTATCATTGTTGAACACAGCTACATCTTCATTATCTTCACAATAGCACTCATCATCAATATTTGAATTAGGAAATTCATCACTAATATGAAGGAATATTTATACATGTTTGTCATCTTCAAATATTTACCAATATTTAATGTTATCACGTACTGTTGGCCTATGCTTGAATTCAATTTCCTACTTTTTATTAGGAAAAATTGGAATTTTGAAAACCGAAGCTGAGGTGGCTAAGGCATCTGCAATTTGATTTTTCCCTCTAGGAATCACTAACAAATTGTATTATGAAAAATCCTCAAGAAGATCAAGTACTAAATACATATATGCCTTCAATCTGTGATACTTGGAATGATATATACCCTTTACCTTATTAATAACAAGCTCGGTATATCCATGTACAACTATCCTCCTAGCACCCAATTCTTTTAAAGTCTTAAATCCAAAAATCAATGCCTCATATTCAACCATATTATTGGTACAATCAAAACCAAGATTGTAAGAACAAATTTTTGTACCTATCTTGGGAGGGTTAATCCACACACCAACTCTTCCTCCTTATCTGCTAGCAGCTCCATCAAAGCTCATATTCCACATCACATCCTCTGCATTGTTTTTCTGATTTGTAATTTCCTTTGTTTGATGATTAGTTTTTTCTTTGATGGACATGACAGTCATTGGCTCCCCCTCTTCAAATCTCAATTCATTATAGAAAATAGAGGAACCAACCTTAGTATCAACAGAGTAAATGGGATGATTGTTTGGTTGATTTTTTCTACTCACAATGTACTTGAGCAACACTTCTCTGTACAACCTCCTTTCTTTGCAAAAAATAGGGATAGTAGCATATGACATATCCATTTTCAAAGTTCCTTTCAACTTTGCAGCCAAAGATCTAGATAACAACATGCCAAATTTAGGGGCGATGTCAGCAACCACCACATCCATGATCATACTTTTCGATGGAATTTGAGACAATCATACAACCAAGTCTTTGATCAAACCCAATCATTTCAACTTCCTTGAGTCAAAAGAGAAACGATCCTTGTAAGGTCTTATAATATCTAGGCCCAAATCATCCATGACCCCCTTGGTCATCAGATTATGTGATTCTCCTAAATCTAACATGGCATTATGTAAGGTCATGTCATGAATTTTAAGACTAACATAGAAAGGAGGATTATCATCAACATCGCCACTCTCCTCCACACGTGGGCCAAATAGGATAACAGGGTGATCACATTGTACATTCAAGGTGTTAGGGGCTTCTTCCAATTTGATCATTTTAATGATTTGATTTCTATATTCTCCATTCTTAATCAGCTCATTAAATGGAACAAAAATTTCGATTTTATCCATTTCACTTTCAAAATTAAAAGGAGATGGAGCTTTTTCTACCTCTTTGATGACTGCTTCCTTTCTTTCCTCAGGTATTTTCTTTTGGTGTTCTTCTTTGGATTTTCCTTTCTCCATTGCATCCTTTGTTGAATTATCTTTCTTAGGTTGTCTTGAAGAAGGTGTATTTATCTGAAATTCCCTTGTAGGATTTTCCTTTGGAGGATTTCCAGACACCCTTTTCCTTCTAAGGTTATACTGTTTCTGAAGCTGCATAATAACATTTTGATATAATTTCTTAAACTCTTTTGTTTCCAATAACAACATATCATCATTATCTTGCACAAACGTATCATTTGCATCCATAAATTGATCATGTTCTTCTTTAGTTAAGAACACATTTGTTTTTGTATCATCACAACAAGGCATATTGTCTTCAATTATTTGATCAAAATATTCATTTACATACTTATTTTGGAAAGGAGGTTTTATTTGTTGATCACCTTGATTTCTCAGATCTCTTCGCCTGATCTATGGAACGGGAGCTTTTCTAAAATTTGGATTTATGGGCTGAAAATCAATTTGATCCTTGGTGGCAGGCCTATTCTCCAAGGACATTCTTTCCATGAATGTTTCCATAGTTTTCATCATCAAATCAAATTTATCATATGATGATTTAGAAGTTGAGGGTTGTGCTTCCCCTTGGACTTTCTTCACATCTCTATCAGGATTATGTTTGATCTTCTATGATGCCATCAAATTTACCTCTACTTTAATTGCATCACTCATAATATCATATAATGTATTGGATATCCTTTCTCTTAACAACAAGGAAAAGTCACTGTAAAAGAATCAACATATCGAAGTTGAGAAGCTCCAGGAGGAGGTTTTAATTCTGTAAGAATTGAATTATAAGCTTTCATAAATCTGGCTGAAAACTCTTGTACTGTGTCATTTCATGATCTTTTTATGTTATTTTACTGAGTTAGCAACTGAATAATATTCTTTTTATCACCGTACCTTGCAATAAAAAGTGTTTCAAAAGATGCAAAATCAGGGATACTCGCTGCTGTAAGATATTTAAATCATTTTATGACTTCTCCTGACAGACTTTGTGCAAACAACCTTAGTTTTTCATCCTCGTGATATAATTCCTCTAGATCAATAAAATCATTGAACCAATCCAAGTGTCTTTGGGATGATGTATTTTATTCAACATCGAATGATCTAATTCTATGATTATAATTTTGGGGTAAAGCATGCAACTAGGAAAGCAAGGAAAGAGGAGCAAATTTGGATGCCATGGAACTAGAAGGATTTTGGGCTATCTGAACAGCCTGAGCAGGGACAATCTGAATAGGAATAGTCTGAATGGGGACAATGGGAATTAAATACTGGAATTTATTCTCATCAAAGATAATTTCATTCAACTTAGATTTTGATCTAGATCTGAACAAGGTTTGCTCAAATTTTAAATCAAAGTCAAGGTCATCAATACTTTTTAAGCTGTCTTTGGGTAAAAATAAATTTATGTCCAGGAAATAAAATGATTTGACTGTCTTTTTTTTTTTTGTGCAAGAGTTTCTCAGGATCATACACATATGTTATACTTTCTAGATAAAGGTTCCTTCTAGTGTGAATTCTCTTAGGAGCCAGGATTTCTTATTTTCTCAAAAAATAAAAATATGCTATTGATCTTATTAAATGAAGTCGCCAGGGTAAGAATAGTTTAGCCAAAAAAAGGTGTTTGATTCATTGTTACCCTCAGGAATCAAATCTAAATCTTTAATTCATTTTTTCCCAGGGAAAATTTTTAATTTTGTCCCCAGCAACGACGCCAAAATGTTAATTCTAAGTAAATTGTTGAGATGAAGAAAAAATATGCAAAGGTAAACTACAAACCAACTTAAAAAATGGAAACTAGCCTTTCCAATCTAGAGAGGGCTCTCTTTGAGACTTAATCTTTGATAAACAAGTTGCTTCAAATTGATGCCTAGATTTAGAATTTTGAGATAATTTTTCAAGGTCTACTGACAAAAGATAGTACTTCTAGACATATGGAGTCAACCCCTAAAAACTAAGAAAACAATACTTGGTAGATAGAAGTCGTCATATGAACAAAAGCTAAATAAGATGATGAACTTTAGTTTTCAGTTTGATCATGTAGGGTGAAAGAAGAAAGGAAACACACAACATAATCATATCACCACAAAGGATGAATTCTAACCTTAGCTGAGAAGATAGACAAATTTAAATTGGTTAAGTCTAGAGCACCATTAGGTGAATTCTGTACTTTTAAATTTACCAATTTAAAGAGAAAAAAAATGAAAATGAATATAAGTACACAGGAAATACATACAAAGAAGAGTACAATCTTCAAATCACCACCATTAGAATATTTTTCTTAAGGAATTTAGGACTTCTGCATTTGTATTTCTTTAGATTCAGAAAATTACATTGAGGACAAAAATTTCTATACCTTTTCCTGCACGCCCCTCTTACATCAAAATAGTCCATATATATAGAAAAATAAAGTTGCACTTATGATCCAGGTAGATATTGGTGGCCACACACCTATTCCAACTAGATCCTCTTGTTCGTTTTTGTTCAACACATTCTTCTATACTGATTTGTAATTGTGGGTTCTACACTTATGGGAATTTTTGTAGCCCCACACATCCTCCGGGTGGATACGGGTGGCCTATCGCCTAATCCAACTGGCTTATTTTGTATGTTTTCATGTCAGCACATCTTGTTGTACTTTTGGGGCCCTAAACATTTTTTTTTTTGCTCTCCATAGTCAAAATGTAGACAGAGTCAGCGTTTGATGATGGAATCTATAGTTCTCTAAAATACCTTTCCAATGGGCTATCACGCGCCTAAAACATAGGTCGTATGCAAACATTATATCCCTAGGAAGTTGAGGTACTAAATTACACCAACTTACCCATAGAGCCCACATGACTTTTGGCGTTTCACCTTCCAGGGTTAGGTTTTTGGATGTCTAGGGTTTTGTCATTCATGAGTAATATCAAAAAGGCCTATGGAGCCTCTTTGTAATCCATTCTTCTCAGACAGATGCACGTAGTAGCCACATCTCTGCTCAAAGATAACTACCACAATTCAAGTAAGTTTTTAGTTCTGCAGTTTTACAGTTTCATCCTATTTGATTATTTAATAGAAGATATTTTTCACTAGATATTTGTGTTATTCTTCATATCTCTTTGTTTACTGTATTCAGTATTTTAGTTAGTTAGTTCTGCTCCTAAATAAGGATCAGTGGTATCAGAGTGGTCTTCTCTTCATTTATTTTTCTTCATTCAAGTACCCGACAAGATCTGGGTACAAGAAGTTGGGACTTGAACCAATCGAGCCATTACCAAATCAGTCGCGCCGAGCCTAACAACAACCCATGGGGGACAAAAAGAAAGATGATAGAGTAGGAGATCCTATTAAAATGTTGCTCGAGGAAGCCCTCACGTGACAAAGGAAGGAAATTATGGACAACTTCACAAAGATCCTTCGGCGGCTGCCCACAAGAGAAGAATTTTCATCAAGAAGCCATGCAACCCCCTTCAAGGTACAGGTAAATTTTGATATTCCATTATTTGAAGGACTGATAGATGTAGATGTTGTAGATAAATGGTTGAATCTGCTYGAAGGATATTTTTTGGTCCACAATTTTTCCGATAGGGAAAATATCACTTTTGCACTCCTCAWGGTTGTTCCCCACGTTAAAGACTGGTGTGATACTTACTCTAAGAAAAGGGTCATGGAGGAATCTACAATGTTTKTGGTGGCCCCTACATGGGATTCCTTCCCAGACACCATTAAAGAACAATACTACCATGTTGGAAGCTACGAGGACCAGTACACCAGATGGACCACCCTACATCAAGAAAGGGACTAGACAGTACAAGATTTCACCAATATTTTCCATACCCTATGCACCAAATTGGGTGTCAAAGACTCTGAGCGTCATTTGGTGCTCAAATATTGTATTTGTTTGCATATATACATTCAAATAGAAATGGAATTTATGGAAATTGCCTCTTTGGGCACAGATTATAGATACGTTGTCAAGATCAAGCATAAATTTAAGCAAAAAAAGTGAGAGTTTGGATCTGCAAACCCCTCACAGTCGAAGTAGGGAAAAGGCATCCCCAGACCACATAGAAAGGGACCAAATCAAGATAGTTTCCCTCAAGACAACCAGTCCAAGCCACAACACAATAAGGGAAATGAGAAGAAGAAGAAGGACACGGGAAAATGGTCTGAGTACCATAAAATTCCTTGGCACAACACCAAAGAATGTCGATCCAAGAAGTCCCTCATGATCGAGCTGAAGGATTCCGAGTCAGAGGTTGATTCTGAATCCGATTCAAATCCTGAAAGAGGGAAGCGGATTATCGATGTTGAACATAGTGCCATTGTCACTACCACCAAATTCTGGCCAAGCAAACAAGAAGAACCAGTGGAAGGGGAACACCTCTTTCACTCGCATATGTGGGTCAAGGGGGCTCTGATTCATTTCATTGTCGAAAATGGTAGTCAGAAGAACCTTATTTTAGCAGAGGTCGTCAAGCAGGTGGACCTTCCAACGACACTGCACCCGCAACCCTACACCATTGGCTGGCTTCACCAAGGAAGAGATCTTCATGTCATCCAACAGTGTCGTCTTCCCTACGACATCAATCCTTTCAAATATGAGGTATTGTGTGATATTTCTCCCCTTAAGTTTTTGATGTTCTTTTAGGACAACCATATTTGTGGAAGCATCATGTTGTGTATGATTCTAGACCCTGCAGTGTTATTATTACTTTCAGTAGACAATTGTACAAGATCACATAGGTAGCGTCACCTACTGTTATTTCTTTAATCTCTTTTAAGCAATGCAATAAGGTCATTTCATAGACTGAAAAGTTTGCCTTCTTTGTGATCCATGCTCACAGTAAACATAAGGTCGTCGCCACATTCGTGGACTCTACACAATGCCTCTCTTGGTAGAAGAAGAAAGTGGATGGGATCATAGAATAATACAGAGACATATTCTCCTCACCTACAAGGGTATGCACACACTGCCAAGTCAAACATCCAATTTATCTAACCACTGGCGCACCTCTACCTAATGGACCAGTCTATCGGCACTCGCTGATGGGGAATGACGCAATCAGGCGTCATATCCGAGAGCTTCTTCAAAAGAGACACATCATACCTATCTCCTCCCCTTTCAGAAGCCCGATTTTATTGGTATAGAAGAAGGGAAAAACTTGGAGACTCTGCATTGATTACAGAGCCTTAAACAAAATCATAGTCAGGAACCGCTACCCCATTCCTAGGATTGATGACCTTCTTGACCAACTCAAGGGGGATAATTTATTTAGCATGACTGACCTAAAGTATGGCTACCACCATATTCCCATCAAACCAACTGGTGTACGACATACAACCTTCAAGTCTAAAGAAAGTCTCTATGAATGTCTAGTCATGCCCTTTGGATTAACAAATGCACCGACCAATTTCATGAGGTTGATGGATGATGTATTTATACCCTTCACCAAATCCTTTGTGGTGGTATATTTAGATGACATACTCATCTTCAGCAGAACGTGGGAGGAGCACATGTGGCATATTCAACAGGGTTTGAACACTCTGCTGAAACACAAGATGTATGCCAACTTGGAAAAATGTTCTTTTGGCATGAACAAGGTCCAATAATTGGGCTACATTCTTGATGAGCATGGGGTACATGTTGATCCAGCTAATATCCAAGTCATCAGTGGTTGGCCAACCCTAACCACACTGACTGAGCTTTGGATATTTTTAGGGATAGCCAACTTCTACCGACGATTCATGTTGGGATTCTCCCATATTGCATGGGCCCTCAACAAGGTGACCAAGGGAAGTGGTAGGGACAATTTCGTGTGGAGGAAGGATAAGCAACAAGCATTCGATGATCTGAAGCATCGCTTGTGCTCATCTCTAGTACTCTCCTTTCCCTATTTTCAACAACCATTCGATATTGAGACTGGTGCATCTGACTATGTTGTGGGCGCAGTTCTCACTCAACATGGGCATCCAATGGCATACCATAGTGAGACACTCTATGATATTGTTCGGAAATAAACCACCTATGACAGTAAATTTATTCTATTGTACAAGCATGTTGTTAATGGAAACATTACATTTTGGGGAAAGAGACGATCATACACAGTGATCACAAGCCTCTACAGTTCATACAAACACGAGGGAAATTGCAGAATGACCGCCATCAGGAGCAGTCCACCTACCTGCAATAGTTTCATCTCAACATCAAGTATAAGACATGCATCTCCAATCACGTTGTTCACTACCTCAATTAGCCCCATGTGGGTACACTCACCATTGTGCTCCATTCCTGTGGACATGAAGCATCTGAGTGGCCCCAACTTTATCAACAAGATCCGGACTTCACCACTGCATATCAACTCTTGGGTACAGGCACAACTGCAATTTATTTTCACATTCAAGACAAACTCTTATGCTACTTGGACCATCTTTGTGTTTGTACAAGTGAGCGTGCAGAGCTGATTTGGGAATCCCACTATAGTTGGGTGGCAGGATATTTTGGTGTAGAGAAAACTTTGGTCGTTCTTCAGAAACATTTTTATTTGCCCAAACTTCGACATGACATCACCAAGTATATTAGATATTGCACTTCTTGTGCCATTTCCAAGTCATCCATCAAGGAGAAGGGCTTATATACCACTCTTCCTATTCTTGAGAAGCCTTGGGAATCCATCTCAATGGATTACATATCTGGTTTGTCGTCCACCGAGAAAGGGAATGACTGTGTTTGTGGTCATTGATCGGTTTTTGAAGATGGCCATCCTCACAGCCTGTAAGAAGAATTTCACAGCGACAAATACTGGCAAGATCTTCTTCGAACAAGTGTGGGTCCACTTTGGGATACCACCGACCATCATCTATGACCGATACAACAGGTTCCTTAGCACCTTATGGTTGAGTCTCTAGTCTCTGTTACACACCAAGATCACAAAATCTACTGCTTTCCACCCCCAAACCAATGGCCAAATAGAGGTCGTCAATCAGATGATTGTGCACATCCTGAGCATGTACAATTCTAAGAATCCACGTAAATGGGACGAGAGTCTCCCATCCATCCAAGATAGTTACAACATGGCTCTCCATAGTTCTACCATCCATATCCCATTTCAAGTGGGTCTGGGATTCCAACCCTTGGGACCCATTGATGTTGCACTCCCGCTTTCAACCGCACATACAAACTCTTCCCCAGATCGGATTCATTGAGTGGATTCAGCACATCCGCCACCAGGTCTAGGAGATTTTGCAGAAATCGAATGTGAAGTACAAGAAGTGCCATCATCAACACAGGGTACCACACCAGTTATAGGTTGGCAACAAAGTATGGTTACATCTGCTGAAGGAGCATCTCACCAGGCCCCATCGGAAGCTTTTCCCACTTCATTATAGGCTATACAGTATCCCCAAGGATGTGGGTAGAAATTCTTTTGAGCTCAACACTCCACCCTTCTTTGGTTTGCATCCAGTATTCAATGTGGACCTCCTTCAACCATATTTTCCACCATTATTGGACACTTTTGATATCGTAGAACAACTGAAACCAACAGAGCTCAACCCTGACTACATGGAACAAACATCCATTTATCATATAGTGGACACATAGGTCAAGGGAACTCGCAAGCAACAGATCCAACTTTATCGGGTTGTCAAGGCAGGGAAACTCCTACACCAAGGAAAGTGTCTCACTCGGGGCCAAATCCAGCAAACGTTTCCTCACTTGATGGGGGAACTCAACACAATGGATACCATTGCTTCCTAAAGGGGAAGGATTGATCCAGGTGGATATTGGTGGCCACCCACCTATTCCAACTGGCTCTTCGTGTCCATTTTTGTTCAACACATTCTTCTGTATTGCATTGTAATTGTGGGTTCTACACTTCTAGGGAGTCTGTAKCCCCACACATCCTCCAGGTGGATACAGGYGGTCTCTTGCCTAATCCAACTGGCTTATTTTGTATGTTTTCATGTCAGCACATCTTGTTGTACTTCTGGGGTTTTTTTGGGGCCATAMACATTGTTTTTTGGCTCACGAAAGTCAAATTGTAGATTGAGTCAGAGTTTGATGGAAGAATATGTAACTCTCTGAAATACCTTCCTAACGGGCTATCATGCGCCTAAAATAGAGGTCATATGCAAAATTTACGGCACTAGGAAGTTGAGGTACTAAATTACACCAACTTGCCCATAGATCCCACATGAATTTTGGCGTTTCACCTTCTAGGGTTAGGTTTTTGGATGTCTAGGGTTTTAGCATTCATGAGTAATATAAAAAAGGCCTATGGAGCCTCATTGTAATACATTTGTCTCAGACGGGTGCACGTAGCAGCCACATCTCTTCTCAAAGATAGCTACCACCATTCGAGCAACTTTTGGTTTATGCAGTTTTACAGTTTCAACCTATTTCATTATTTAATAGAAGGTATTTTTCACTGGATATTTGTGTTATTCTTCATATATATGTGTTTATTGTATTCAGTCTGTTAATTGGTTCATTCCACTCCTAAATCTTGATCAACTTAGCTGCTAGGAGTCAAACTACTATCTCCTGGAGTTATGGATTTGGTTGTTTTCAAATAGAACAACAACCTATACAAAATTTACCAAATATAGGAAAGCCTATTTGACAATCATAACCTATGCGAGATGTTATTTACAAACATAATCTTAAGAAGATTTCAACCATATGGTTGTGATGAATCATCATGTGTATCACTGGACAACATTGTCACCGTTGCACAGTAAATTTTGGTTTCTTCTACGCAAATGTTGGCTGTGAAATCTGTGCAGCGATTTTGCGCAACGGATATTCATGTTGAGGTGGCTCGCGTGAATCTAGATGCAAGCAAAGGATGGTATCATTCATTTTATCCATAGCTTCCTTGTCCAAACTCACTTGTAATCATACGACCATGTTTTTCCTTCTTAATGACAAATTTTGTCTCTTCAAACTCCTCGTCTGTCTCAACAAAGCCACATTTCTTTTCAATTTTGACTGAGTGTCAAAGAGGACTGCACATGCATCATCAATAGTTGGTCTTCATTCCTTGAAATCTTCCATGATTCTTTCCTCTGGTATCCTTTTTTCCTCCCTAAGCTTAATGATCTCATCTTGAGCCTCTCTTAGTTGCTTTTTCAGCCAATTTATATTCTTTTCTTTTCCTGTTGGCGAGGTAGGAGATCTTTGACATGTTTTACTCTGTGATGCGTGTGCTTCAAGAATTATTTCTGCTAGCTGCCTCTTCAATTCTCTGTTCTCCTGATAGAATTGAACTATAACATGTTGAGATTCCTTTAGTTGATGTTTCATTTCCTTAATATCTGCATCTTCCTACGTGGTTCCACTTTATTTTCATCAATATCCAGGTTTTCACATTCAATAAATTCTATCTAAATTGTGGATATGGGAAACCTCCTCGAAGCAGACCTGGTGCGCGGTTTACTATAATCTTTTGTTTCCTCAGTTTCATCAGTGAATCTTAATTTTCTTCTTTTCTTTGAAGTTGGATGACTGAGTGGTGAATTCTCAATTTCTTTTCCTTTCCCCTTTTCAGCAACACCTCATCCTCTTTCCTCTGAACTATGAAGTGATGATTTCTCAGTAGATGAGGGAATATATCCTTTAGGGTATCTGGGAATGTTTGCTGAAATAATGAAGCAATTCAAGTCCATGTTTCAATTTCCGAGCTATTCAACCACCAACATCTTAATCAAGGAAAAGTGGAATAGGTTGTTCTCTGGTTGGTTAACCTTGGCTTGGACATTATCTACCATATTTCCAGGCTTCGACATAGAAAGAAAGGTAAGTTTAAAGGACTTCTCCCTGTGAAATGCATTAGAAGCCTGATGTGGTATTGATCCACCTTGTCAAATCTTCCCTCACAGGTAAAGTACATCCCGATTATCTTCAGAAGATTCTCAAAAGGTTCTAGAAGATACTCACTAGGAATGATAGCCCCAATCTTCTGATTATTATATCTAGGTTTGATGAAATTTCCCTTGCATAGGGATCTCCATCGCAACTGATATAGTTTCCTCTGTCACTTGAAAAGTAATCCCTGCAATAGTTGCACTGACACAAGTAAAGTTAAGGGTGAGATGTTTAGTTAGTTGCACATTATATCCTTGAATCTTTTCAAAAAAATGTATGCATCTGACTTGTTAAAAGGACACTCTGATCATTGGGTCTGGGTTTACTAACTTTAAATCCTATGGTTCAAACCTCAAGACTTTCCCGCTTCTTGCATTCTTTCTTTTACTGTGAGGAGTTTCTATGATATTGATATATGTCAGTTTCATGTGTGTAGAAATAGATTTTAATATCCTCTCTCCACAACGAATGAGAATAGTAACTTTTGCATGATGCATAGGAAAAGGTAGCAACAAGAAATTTTGCGCAGCAAGCAAATCAGTGGAAGAAAATTCGGCGTAGTGGAAAACTTGGCTCAATGGAAAACTCGGCGTAGAAGTAAACAACAACGAAAAATGTTGGTGTAGTGGAAAACTCGGTGCAATAGTAAACAACAACGGAAAACTTTGAAGCAATAATAAACGACGATGAAAAACTTCAGCGCAGTGGAAATATCACCGCAGCGACAAACAACGGTGGAAACTCGACACACGAGTATATAATAAGAATTTAGTTGAGAAGAAAGAAGGCTAACTATGTGAAAAACAAACTCATTCCAAAAGCTAATTTGCAATAGGATCCAGGGAAAGCTCTTGAACAATGATTGAAAGCAATGGAGGATACATAGCAAAATCAGAATAGCAGATTTACGTAGCGACTGGTAGCATATAGTATTTACGTAGAAAATGGATTCAGAGCTTACTGGAAAAGCTATGAACGAAGCACAAGTCTTGAAGGTGATGGAGAAACATGAAGGGTGACCAATATTTATGCTTGAATGGATAAGGAATTAAATTATAAAAAGAGATGGAAAATCCATAGCAACGAGATGTTTTAAGTGAGGTTAAAGATTTGCACTGTGAACTTGCGCAGCGGGTACTCCTTTGAAGTCTGCAATTGTACAAATGATATGGAGTGCCATGATTGTTCACTTTTCTAACTTCATGATTAGGTAATGATGACCCATAATATCTTTTGACATGACATTCGTCCTAACCACTTGATTCTACCTTGGTACATGAATTCCACTTTTCGACATGACTCGAGACTTAGGAAGACCTTTACAATTTAAACATGACGAACCTTACACCCTTTTACCAACTTATGGCCAAACCCCTTACTTGAAATTTCAAACGATTCTTTATTTGGTCATTGACCTCATAAAATTTGACATACCAACTATGACTCATCTAGGAAAGTCTTGATTTTTTCCAAGATCAAAGCATGACTCTAAAATGTTTTTGAACAAACCTCTAACTCTAACTAAAAAAATCATGGTGCTAACATAACACTCTCTTCTTATTCAACTCATGCTCCTGACCACTTCTATTTGTTGCACCGTTCTCTGTGAGTCTACTTCTCACTCTTTCCTTTCTAGGTTTTTTCTCTCCTCGAGCGCCTTCATATCCTATTTTTCGATGCCACTCTCTTAGTGTCTAATGGTTAGCACCCTCTCATATATTGTCCATTGTCTAGTGGTATTTTCCACCTTTGGTCTCTTCTTCCTCCTATCCTCTCGGTATTCTCGTTGCCTCCTTGCAGACAAAAAATGTAGTCCACAGTTCCTATTCTGAAGGGGCAATTTGTGATGTCCTCTTGTCAGGTCATTCAATTGGCCATTGCCTCCTTCAAGAGACCAATCTGTCAACAACCATCAACTGCTTCAACCACTTCCCTGACCTTCCATAACTGGTCACTTGACTCCATTCAAAACGGGTACTCGAAGGTGCAAGTTCATGTTTAACAAGTATAAATAAGTTTGTTGAACAAGATTCACATTTTCTTCATAAAAACATCTCAGTTCCACTTCACCCAACCACTCAATCAATCCCTTCTTCACCAATTCCTAGTTGTGTATCATGGCCAATACATTCAAGGTTGTTCCCTCTGAGTCATCAATTTGGTTCTCTTTTATGAATCAAAACATGATTACATGCTTCATAACTACATCACATGAAATCTTAAGCATAATTACAGTCTCAGGGGAAAACATGGTGTTTTATTTAATTGATGTATGAGGCCATCTTCTTTGAATAAGGACCATTAGGTTTATGCATGGTACTCAATGCAAAAGTTTTTTCTTTATTAAATAACATGTTCTATGTGGTTAGTGCTCATTAATAAAGGGAACACGAGTGGTTAGGGTTTGCTAGTCAGAGACTATTCATAGCGTTTGAATGATATGTAAAATATATTTGAGTGATTTCATTGTATTAGAGCTCTTCTCACTTGGAGATTGCCCCTTGAAGAGATCTATGACCTTTGCTCTCTTTTTTAAATATAAAGGTTTATATTCTTGAAGAGATCCATGAACATTGTTGTCTTTTTGAAATTTTTAATATAAGGGTTTATATTCTGCAAGTTCAATAGTATTGTTTCTCCTATTTTATTTTCTACAATTTATATTTCTTCTAATATTTCCTATAACTTATTGTTTCTATAATTAAGTGCTCTAGATCTTACAACCACTCTCTCGAAACATCTAATGCTCTTTACTATTGAGTACCAATGAATTCAAAGTGTTAGATTACTGGGATCCCAACCACCATGAATGCATACATCAAGAAGCATCCTTCTCTTCAATGCAAATAGCTTTGTCACATTGCCACCCTAGGAAACTCCATCACATCAACGACATCACGATTTGTGATTTGTAAACACAATCAAAACTGAATAGTATTTTTTCAATCTCTATTAGAGACATGCAAAAAAAAATGAAGACTAAGGACATACTGAACAATAAGATCGATTGCTCTAATCCACCACCTACTAGATATTTTGTTTCTTTGCATATAAATTGGGAGAAAGCATATCTATTGGGATGGGATATAAATTCGGAACAAGTAGAACTATTAGAATGGGAGGGCACAAACACATAACTACTCGAAGTATGGTTACACTCAACTTTCTTCAAGGAGCCTTTGAAGGGGTCAATATTTACACCACTAAGAGACTTAATAAGACACCCAAGTATTTTTCAGGAGGTTGAATCCATTTATGCATTCAAAAATGAAATTTAAATCATAAAAGTGTTTCCCATTAATATAAAAGAAGTCAAGGTAGATCTTTTTAACCATGTAACACTCATTTTAGACTTAGGTAACCATAAAAGCACACATTTTAGAATTAGGTATATCACATATTTTGTGAGTAAAAAATAAGAGGAGCAATGACATCAACAACAAATTTGGAGTAAGGACCACGATGCTAGAATAGTCTGTCTTCCTTGTCATCATGTTTTGTTGGGTATGCTTATGGTCGATTATCAAATAAAAAACACACCATCAAATCAAATTGCTAGCTGTAAGAGAGTTGTTGTGGTTAAAGTCTCCCCATCCAAACCTCAAAAGACCGAGGCGATATTTGATGGGTGAATGGTTCCAGCACTTGCCTTATCTTATCTGCTTCAACAATTCACAGCCAATCAGGATGTTAATGCTATACAACCATCGCTTCCATTCACGTGGCACCTACGCAACACGTTACAATGGCATTGTCCATATGTAGTGGGTGGCCGTAGCATTGTGTTAGTTGGTGCCTGTAGGTACTCGTCCAGTTAAATCACCCATTGCCTTGTCTACATGTTGCAGAAACAGCTGGAAATGGTCGAGACACGATCTGGATTCCGAAACTACAATTTTGCAACTCTGGTAATCGTCAAGGCTGAAGCGACATGAAGGGAAAAAGTGTCTGAGCGAATTTGATTCCACTGTTTGTCTGTATTTGTGTCATTTCTCTAATGGTTGCTTCTACCGGAGACAATCCACATTTTTTTTTGTTCCAGGTCGCAGCTCATGGTTTGCAACATCAAGAGGAGATCCTCGTGGATGATTAAGATATCTATATAAACTATACCCACTGAACAGCAGTGACATAATTCCCTTTTCAAATAGAGACTGCTGGGTTTGGAATTCATGGCAGAGAAGTGGGATTGCCATCTAATGGATTATAATTTGCACAATGGCCAGCATCTCCATCGCCATCATCATCCCAGAAATCAGTCTTTCTCGTCTGCTCTCCTCGATGCCATTTGTAAGTCGACTGAAGTCGAGGGAGGAATGACAGCGAATAAGAAGAGTAGAAGTCGATTAGAAACCAGAAATGTGGAGGCCAACAATAATACAGTCACGAGGAATTTCAGAATCGGAACGCAATGGCACGAGGATTCATGGACAAATAATGGGAAATTTATCCATGGGATATCTGCCAAGATGGGTGTTTTCAATGCTGAAAATATCGAAGCCGAGGCTGCATATAGAAAGCGCAGAGAATTCCATCTGTCTAATATGTCATCTGCAGCATTCTGTTCTTCTGAGTGTGCGAGCAATACTTCCTCCATCTCATGCCCATATTTATCTTCGGATGCGGAGTCTACTTATTCTGTTCGTACTGCTAAAACAGGAGGGAAATATCATCATGTGAGTCGTGAAGAGAGAGCATGGAAATGGGCTGTTGGTGATGGAAATTTATATGGAAAATCTTCGGTTAGAGATGGGCAATTTCGATCTACTGAGAAGCCTTTCATCCCTGCAGATCATCACGCTAAGGTTAAGTCAAAGTCCAGAACTGGTAAGGATTCCAAGAAGCCCAAGCAGCCAATCTCTCCCGGCAGGAAGCTTGCAAATTTTCTCAATTCACTGTTTACGCCTGGCGATACCAAGAAGCCAAAGCTTTCATCATCTTCTTCTGTAAGTGACCGCAATTCATATGATTCTTCTGAGAGAAAACCTGCCTCTGTTTATTCATCTTCTTCTTCAGTCCAATCCAGGCCATGTTTGAGCAAAACATCGAGAGGGTCGAACAACAGTAGTGGGGTGAGTCAAAAGTCTCTGATATTATACCCAACAAGTGTAATTGTGGATAAGGCCGACACTCGCCCTTATGGGGAGAAATGTCTCCACAGAATAGAAAATCCAGCCCCTAATCCAAATCCTGGTATTTATCCACATTCACATCCATTTAAAGTTCCCTACAATCTCCCACTGCTTGACAAGAACAACCATGCAGCAGCAGTAGCAGCGAAGGACATAATTAGCAAGTATCAGAAAGCAAATGCAATTATGGAAGCTGAGGTAAGGACTCTTGGCAAGCAAGAGGAAGACCAGGAGGAGGATGTTGCCAGTTGTTCTAGTTCTGACCTATTTGAACTGGAAAATTTGGCAGATATCGATATGAACTTGCACCTAAAAGAGCTTCCTGTGTATGGGACTACTCATTGGAAGACCAATAAGGCCATTGCAAAGGGGTTAATTGTGTGATACATTGCGCTCTGTAACTTGCCACTCTCCATACAGTGATCTTCACTTACTGTAAGGCACTAACGTTGCAAGCTTAATATGAAAATTTCAAAACTGTAGCAACTCAAATGCATTGTACAATTGTGTATAAATTGTTTTTGCTTGGTGAATAGGTTCTTAGCGGTATCTTTGGATGATACTCAGCCCACTGTGTAAGATGGTAATAAACCATTTTTGTTGTTCAGTGGTTGATGTTGTGTCTACATTGTAGATCAGTTTAGCTTGTTAGTTGTCTATTCTTTTTGTTTTTTCCAGCAATGATCATTTTTGGTTTTTACTGCAATAATCAGAAAGACCTATTTGTTTCGTCGTAAATTTGGTGATTGTCTCAAAATAGTATTTACTATTTATGGATGCCTTAAATTTACCAAAAATTACCAAAATCAATAAAAACAAAAGCTTTTTGTTTTTATGTAAATTGTTTGATTGAATGTCTTAAATTTACCAAAATCGCAAGAAAAGCAAAAGCTGTTTTATGGTAACTGGACTCTTTTGAGAACCAACCCCAATGAATAGCACTAACATTAGGTCCTCATCCAAGAGCTTGTGGGCAGTTATGATGAGCTTGGCACTGAATCTTGGAGCTTGTTGCGGCTGAAAGTATACCTATCGACAAGATTTAATAGGGGTTTAGAGCCAGTACTATAAGTTTTCTATGGACCAAGATTAAATATGGCTGGAATATTCTTAGTAGTCCACACAAAATAAATGGCTGTGATTTCATCATTAACTTCCTAGCTATTATAAGACATCAGTTTATGTGTTTTTTTTACATTTACCTAATTATATATTTAAAAGTTACTTTGATAGCTAACTAATTGCCATGTGAAGTGATTAACATAAATTAAAATATTAACTTACATAAATTAAAATATTAACACAAAATAAACGGTTGGGCTTCATTTATTTGTTAATCAATAATAAAATTTAATATATTATTTTATGAGTTCTTTTCATCAGGATCTTTGTTGATCAGCCACAATTATGTGGCTGTGCTGGACTAGCTACCATAGTGTTCCTTCTATGAAACCAAATAAAACCACCATGTCAAAATTTGAGATAAAAATAATTCCTTATTTAAAAATATTAATATTATTTTTAAAGTGTTACACTAAATATGAAATCCATTCTTGTGTGTATTATATATTTTTAAAACATACATAACATGAGTTCATTTTATATATATTTTGACACTAATTGTTTATTGATAGTGATGATGATGATGATTAACATCCACTAAGACCCTAGTGGGTCTATCAGGACTAGGGTGGTGATTACTTGTGATTCTTTAGAATTTTGTTTTACGTGCTTTCGAAAAGCATTAAGAGAAGCTTTCAAGATCACCATACTTTTGTTGAGGAAGTTAAGAGGGTTACAGGAAGGTTGGTAGAATGATCAATATTTTGAAAATGAGATTTAATGGATCATGTCAAAATTTGAGATAAAAATAATTCATATTTAAAAATATTAATATTATTTTTAAAGTATTTTCATGTAAAATCCATTCTTGTGTGTATTATATATTTTTAGAAGAAAATACATAACATAGAGTTCATTTTATATATTTTTGAAACTTATTGTTTATTTATGATGATGATGATGATGACTAACTTCCACTAAGACCTAATTGGTCTATCGGACTTTAAAAGGGTAAGTGATTACTTGTGATTCTTTAGAATTTTGTTTCTGTGCTAGAAAAGCATTAAGAGAAGCTTTCCAAGATCACCATACTTTTGTTGAGTTAAGAGGTTAGGAAGGTTCGCAGTGTGATCAATATTTTGAAAATGAGATTTAATATGGGTATAGGCTGAACAATCTAAGATAAAGTGCTTTTCATCTTTAACCTTCTTAATGTCACAAAGGTGACACTTTTTTTTAAGATTCAATATGTTTTATGCATTTCATTTTGATACTTCAATAAAATGAAAACTTATAGATTTTTAAATGTATTGTAATGTTCTTCTTCTTGATTGAAATAAAAATGATTGTAATGTTCCTCTTGATTGAAATAAAAATGTACATGTATATTAAAATAAAAAGTATATGTATATTAAAATAAAAATGTCCATGTAATCATGTAATTAAGAGTAAATTTTAAATGTATTTGTAACTATTAAATTAAATGCAATATTTAAATTAAATTAAAAGATATGGATAATGAAATTAAATTTAAGCAATATCGGAAAACAATTTTTTGATAAATTACCAATTGGGTGTGTATTGTGGGGCATTAGTTCTAATTATAAGTTGGTTGTTTCATTTCTCTTAATAGTAAATGACCTCCAAGATAGGGTTATAAGTGCACAAGAAGGTCTCTTCTTTCATTACTAGCCAATGTTTTTTCACTAGCCCAATATCTAGATTTCTAACTCTCATAATAATTCCAATCCACCAACTCTCTTTCCCCTTAACTTACACAACCTAAGGAATGAGATCCCCTTCTTTTCCATGCATTCCCTTAGGCTATCACACTTCCATCTAAAGTTTCAACACAAGGTCAACCAAAAAATCTCTTTGTTGGGAACTCTAAAAATTCTCAATTGTACCAAGAGTGATCACAACGTCTTCTAAAGTTCTTGAGCAATTTCCTCATCAAGAAGTATCTCTTACAAGTATACATCCTCATTCTTTGCATAACCCATCATTCTCCATGGTTGGTGCATTTTCATGGTCTCCTCTTCTTGTACAAAAGTTCGCTTCTAAAAAACTACCCTCAACACCCTCACATGTAAGTTTTACTCTCACTTTTTCCAAAAGGTACTTGTACTAGGCACTTGCTTTCATAAATTTGTGAGATAACTTTTTCCAACAACCTCTTACATGTATTCAATATTTTTTTTTTTATATAATTCTAAAGAAATAAACACTAATAATAAAAGTCTCTTAAATTATTGGGAATGTGGAACCCTTTAGACTACTCTATTGTAGAATCATACCCTTATCGTTACCTTCTATGGTAGCCACTTATGTATTTTTATTAATAATTTTGAAAAATTAAAAAATATATATATTAAAAAAATTAATTATTAGTAGTAATTTAATATTTTAATAATGTAATTTTAATTTTTTTAAGTTACAAATCTTACATTTATTACTAAATAAGAAGTAATAATGTTAAATTGTTTAACATTGGATGAAGTTAGAGATTTAATAATTAGTTCATAAATTTAATAATAAATGATTTTTAAAAAGCATCAATTTTAATATAAAATTAATTTAATAGTTTTATTTAAAAATATATTAATGTTTTTTTAATTAGGATGAAAATTCATTTTTTTTTATCATAATTATGAAAAATTAAAATATCTTGTATTTTGAAAAACATCTTATTAAATTTAATCAACATTTCAAGAAAGTGCGACAACCTCTAATTTTTACATTGTTTCACTAAAAAAAGAAAATAATGATATAGATATATGCTCTATATTATATAGAGGACGTGCTAAAATGCGGATGGGAATGGGGATTTGAATAGGATGAACCAAGTATTATTAATAAAGAGGAATATTATTAATCAAGAGTAAGTATGCAAGTTTTGTGTGGAGAGATGGAGTTTGGATTGGAAACATACATCACACAGAATTCATATTTCTTCACATTATGAATTTCTCTACATAAGCCATGGAAAGTAGAGTGATATAAAAGAAGATTATGGCATGGGAATAAGAGGAAACCATTTCAAAGCACACTATTATTTATAGCACTTAAAAGACCCGTTTCAAAGAAAGTGAGACTTATAGAGAATACCTTCGAAACCCATCAAAAGAAAGGAAATTTAATTAGGAATCAAAGAACCCATAACACCTATTTATCACAATTTGGAAAAGATTTTATAGTTCTTTGTAATCTTGGCACCAAATGACTCAAGATAAGGGATATATTCTTTATACTACAACTATGTAGATTTCACAATATACTTAGACATCTCATACTAATTTAGGAATACGATTTTAACATAGATTGGATGTATTTCAAAATCTTTAGATCCCAAAAATAAAACCCAAACCCAAACCAAACCCAAATTCTAAGAGTACACAATTGGTTAAAGTTCCATCATCATTGTAATTAAATTTCCATTATCTTACATATATCTTTAATAAGTTTGTATGAAACCTTAATTCTTATTTTCATAGTTGAGTATGTAAGCATTGCTAAGGAGATGGATGGAATTTTGGCCTTGGTTTTGGGGAACCTTATTCAATGCTTTGTCATTATTATGTTTGTCACCCAATATGTTTATATCATGGAGGCCTTGATATTGATGCACTTATGGTTGGATATAAGCCCGAAACTAAATATTTTCTTAAGGGTGATTTTGGATTTTGAAATATCAAATCTAATAATGGATTATAATAATAAATAACACAATACATACTCATGTATTTTACGGAAAATTGCTACCAAATTGAAGGGATTCATTTCTTTTTCATTTCAGATATTGTGTTTCTATTATGACAAAATTCAAGATCTTATCCATAATAGGTATTGCAATTCCTCTCTAGTGAAATTGTTAATAACCTAATGATATTAAATTCAACATTGGGATCTTGGAATTCAATACAAAATAGAAGTCATTTAAATCATTTTAAGCATATATTGTGTTTAAAGGCTTTCATTCACCTAAATTATATTTGAATTCCTTCAATTCATTATTTTTTTTTTTCTATTTTTTTGTTGCATCACATACATAACTCACTTAATGAAGTAGCATGAATATTATATATCATTTTAGAATATTGCACTATTATCTCACATTTGTAAGAATTCTTAA
>SNQJ01S0054902.1:0-23876 GCA_010110895.2 Picea sitchensis | reverse complement strand
TGAGGTCAAAGGGAAGGAGAATTTGGTATGCAGGTTGAAGAAGAGATTATATGGCCTAAAGCAAGCTCCAAGGTAGTGGTATCTGAAGTTTGACAGGTTTATGATAGAACAGGGTTATAGTAGATGTCATTATGATCACTGTGTTTATTTTAAAAGCCTAGAAAATGGAAGCTTTATTATCTTGCTATTCTATGTATATGACATGCTTGTTGCAGGGTCTAATATGCATGATATAAATGTGCTCAAGAAGAAATTAGCCAATTCATTTGAAATGAAGGATTTGGGTGCTGCAAAGAAAATCATTGGTATGAGAATAACAAGAGACAGGAAAAATCGCAAACTAACATTGTCTCAGGGTGAATACACAGAGAAGGTGTTGGAGAGGTTTAGAATGTAGAATGCAAAACTAGTTAGTACACCTTTGGCCACCCATTTCAAATTAACTAAGGAAATGTGTCCCAAGACATAGGATGAGATAGAATACATGTCTAGGGTCCCATATTCATTAGCAGTTGGCAGCTTGATGTATGCAATGGTTTGAACAAGACTAGATATTGCACATGCAGTGGGAGTTGTGAGCGAATATATGAACAATCCAGGTAAAGAACATTGGGAGGCAGTAAAGTGGATTCTTAGATACTTGAGAGGTACTGCTAATCATGAATTATGTTTTGGAGGTTCAAAAACTATTCTACAAGGATATGTTGATTTAGATATGGAAGGTGATAAAGATAACAGGAGGAGTACCACAAGGTATGTATTTACTATAGGTGGAACAACAGTAAGTTGGATTTCAAAACTGCAAAAGGTTGTTTCTCTTTCAACAACAGAGGCAGAGTATGTTGCTTCTACAGAGGCTAGTAAAGAGATGATTTGGTTACAGAGGTTTATCGAGGAATTGGGAAAGAAGCGAGAGAATAGCAGGTTGTACTGTGACAGTGAGAGTGCCATTCATCTTGCAAAGAACTCAGCCTTCCATTCGAAGAATAAGAATATACAGTGGAGGTACCACTTCATACGATCCTCCTTGGAAGATGGACATTTGAAGCTGGAAAAGATACACACTAGCCAGAATCCTGTAGACATGTTAACAAAGGAAGTAATTAGGGAGAAACTGAGTTCCTGCTCAGTTTCAGTTGGTATTCAAGAATGAAGATGAAGATGAGAAATTTGCTAGGTCCAAGAAGGTTCAGAGTCCAGCATATACAACAACGATGGAGTTGTTGAGATCAGCCTCCAAGTGGGAGATTGTTGGTTGTGGAGTCTGATTATCTTCCTCATTAAGAGGTCTTTTACTTTCAGCCGTATTTATACCCCATGAATTATTTACACCCTAGAAGTATGTACACTCTTCCACGCGGGGGAGTGCTGAGGGGAGGTACCCCCTCTGTGGGGTCCGGGGGAGCTATCCCCCCGGCTGGGGGGTCTGGGGGCAAGCAGGCCCCCAACGGAGATTTGGGGGTGAAGCCCTCGAAGGAAAAATTCTCTTGTAAATGTATATTCTAATTTCATTGTAAATCTGGATCGTTCATTATAAGGTCGCAGATCTAATGATATATATTATGTTAGGGTTTTTTTCCCTAGAAGGAAACACTCTTTTATGAGGGAAATGTATTGCGACTATGGTTGATGGTGAATATTGTATTCTGAGATAAGAGACTGTGAGAGAAAGAAGAGGAAGTTATAGTGGGTTTGTTGTAGGTTGTATCCCTACATATGCTGGATAATAATAAAGGAAGGACCTGGCAATTTCTCTGGTGGACGTAGCCCACACTAAGTGAACCACGTAAATATGTGTCTCTATTGTATTGTGTATCTTTTGTGTTTTGTTTCTGCATTTGTTTTATTTTATTGCTCCACGGTCCTATTTTTCTAATAGAAGAATTCTTTGGCATGAAATATATCTCTCGACGCACCAAGAGACCACCTCTTTACAATCAAAAAATTCAGGGACACAACCTGCACGAGCAATTACAGAGGTCCAAATTACTTCGTTTTGGGCTGAAAGGGATGAGTAGTAAGAGTATTCCCTAGACCACTAGATGTTCTGGTCCTCACACCTGAAGGTGTTCATTGTATCTCCACAAATATTTTGTTGAGCTCGTGCCATAATTTTACGAGAACGCATGTTTTCTCTAGACAATGTTTGAAATGAACATTTGGAGGGGATAATATAACCCTCCACAAATCTTGCTCCAATGTGTGTGAATGGGAGATCTCCTCGAGCCTTTCGCTCATTAATGACAATTTCTACAGTTGTTGCACGATGAGTTGTTAGCATTAAAGCTTAGTAATTGCATACTTATAAGTGTGAAGGTGGCGGGTACGACGAAGAGAAATCAAGAATTGGAGATTTTGTGAACCTGCCAACTCGATGACCCGCGAAAGAGATTCCACGATGTTTGAAATGAAAACTCGGAAGGGATAATATAACCCTCAACAAATCTTGGTTTAATTCATATTAAAGGGAGATATCCTTGAGCCTTTAGATCATTAATGACAATATTATGGTTCATGCATGATGAGTTGTTAGCATTAAATCTTATTAATTGCATATTTAGAAACAAGTACGAAGGTGGCAAGGACGGGGAAGAGAAATAAAGAAATGAATAACAACTTCAAAATAGGGTTGATCGAGCTTCAAAATAGGGTTACAAGGATACTGAGGAGAGGTGAGGGCCCAACGGTCAAATTGTATGTCTCAGAAGTTTTGGGTGAAAAACGCGTAAAATGGAAGAGGGCATGATGGGGCAGTCCAGTGGTCAGTTTGTATATCATGGAACTTTGGGTGTTGTTTGCAAGCCACGAAACAATGGAGCACAATCTTGAGCCCACCTATCTGAGAACCCACAATTGAAAATGTTGCTAAGTATGGAATAGTGAAACGGTCGGTCGAACTCGTTTTTACTAATATATTGAAATATGTAATAGATATCCCATTAACTGGGAAGATCTTTTCTGCATGTTTCTGGACAAGTTGTGTAGGGATAGTCATTGTGACTATCTTCTCGATCATTTTGTTGATTAAAGACAATATTCACGGTTTCTGCAAGATGAGTTGTTAGCATTAAACCTTAGTTATTTAATACTTGGAAATAAGTGCAAAGGTGGTGGGAACAAGAAATAACGATTAGGAATTGGATATTTCGTGAACCCACCAACCCAACAATCCCCGAAAGTGATTCCAAGAAATGGCCAAGTGTGGAAAGTGGTCGAACGGGATTCAAAATAGGGTGATAAGGGTTCCCCAAGAGATGTAAGGCCCTGACAGTCAAATTGTATGTGTCAGAACTTTTGACTGCAAAATGTGTAACAGGGTAGAGGGGATGATGTGGGAGTTTGGCAGTGAATTTGTATATTGCGGAAGTCTGGGTGTTGTTTGTAGGTCACGGAACAATGGAAGTGCAATCTAGATCCCTCCTGCTCGGGAATCTGCGATCGAAAAAGTGGCTAGGTATCGAATGGGGAAGCAATCGGTCAGAGTCGTGATATAAAAGCATGTGTGCAAATGTGAACTCGTGAGTCCGCCAACCCGTGCAATTAGACATTTTCAGAAAAATGACTAAGTAACTAGAAAGATAAAGTAGAGGGGAAAAAGAAAGAGGAATTTGGTTAATTATAGAAGAGGGAAAATAGTGGAATAAAAGAGAGTGGGAAAATAGAAAAGCAGAGGGAAATTTTCGTAAGCGGGAATTGGTCTCAACCAAGCTCCATTGTTGCAAAATCATCATTTTCTGATCCAATATTTTATCTACTTACTCATTTTCTATTGTGCTTGTATCATTAAAAAGGGTTTGAGAAAATGCTTTGTTGAATATTTGTTTTTATTGCAACTTGTGGGAGTAATTGTGTTCTTGATACATTTTATAATGCCTTCAAATATTATTTTAAGTATTAAACTTCCAGCATGATGAGTTGTTAGCATTAAAGCTTAATAATTGCATATCTAGAAATAAACTTATTGTACTGTCAACTTGACCATAAGCATAACAACAATGAACTTGAATTTTAATATTGTGGTTGATTTCATAGCCCCATTTGAATTCAACTAGGATATATCATTTTTTTTTCAAACTATTTGCGAAGAAGAAATTTGGTAATTTCATTAATAAAGTAAAAGTGCTCAAATAGAGGCCAAGGGATGGAAAACCAATAAAATGTTTCATTTTGGAGTAAAGGAATCAAGGAAGAAAGAGGGAAATAAGAGATCATTCACTCAACAAGGTTGATATGAGAACGAAACTTCTTAGGCGGGGACCCAACTTCCGCATCGTGAATTAGTGTTGTTATGTTCTTTCGGCATTGCGAATGGAATTGAATGTTGGTTTGAAACTATATGAAATTCATTTATGTTTCCATAGAAGCCTCATGTGATCGACACAATGCATTTTCATATAATTGTTCAATGCTCCATATTTGATCAAATTACTTGAGTCAATACAATATTTAAGAATTATGAGACTATCGAACCATGCAAACAAGAACAGGTGCTAAATCCAACAGAGATGAACCAACCATGATTCCAAGGAATTTTTTTAATAGTAAATCTATAAAAAAAATAGTTGGTAATATATATTTATCCATAGACATTGGACGGAGTTCTTTGCACTGAAGCATTGAACATATTTGTCATAAATATAGTTAGAGGAGTTAAAAAAAATGCATACAATTTTGTGTTGTTCATCTAGTGCGACAACATGTAGGATCCATTGACAAGCTCTTGAACATGCATACAAAACTGATTATCATGCGTTTTTAGGAACTCCTTACAGTATTCTCCTCTGAAGTTCAATGTTGGTTGTGACAATCTCAACATTTTGCGGAAGACCTGAGGTGACAAAGAAACATGAGAGTGGTTCCACAATGGAATAATTATTTGGCTTGAAATAGGTCAAAAACACTCCTGCTCCTGACGTTGGCGACCTAGAGACATTTAAAAGCACTACTAAATTGTACAAACAACATGGAAAAGAACCGGTGAGAAGATTTTCCAATCACCACCTACCACTGCCAAGATTAAGACATCTCGGAGCATCGCTCCAACGACACACACTGGTAAGAAATCAACCCATAATTATTCAAATGCAGTACGAGATAAGAAACCTCCTTGTGGTACAATTGATAGTTATCACAAACTTCCCATGAGGAAGAAGAGAAAAAACATTGTAGGGCAAGCAGAAGAGCCCGAAATTGAATGTGATCACACACCAAGAGACCACATGCTTACAATCAAAGACTTTAGGGACACATATTGCACGAGCAATTCCATATATCCAAATTACTTTGTCTTGGCAGAATGGGACCAAGATACCACCTCCTTATAGGAAAAGACTTTAGGGACACAGGCTAAGCAAGCAATTACATAGTTCCAAATTACTTCATTCTGGGCGGAAGGGGATGAGTAGTAGGAATATTCCTTGCACCACTAGGAGTTCTGGTCCTCACCCCCTAAGATCTTAATTGTATATCTAGAGAACCGAAGAGTGCTCCTGAAATTGAATAATTATTTGTCTTGAAATATATCTCTCGACGCACCAAGAGGCCATTTCCTTACAGTTAAAGACTTTAGGGACACAACCTGCACTAGCGACAAATCCAAACCCAATCCAAAACCCTAAAAAATAAAGGAAAGGATACATCTCTGAGGGAGAGAACCGCCATCCGAGTAGAGAGACTAAAACTATGGAGTTGCAAAGCAACTATTTCATTCAGTTTTGATTTCTTTTCTGAAACCCCTTCCTTTGGTCTTGTTAGGGTCGCCATCACTGAGCCGAGAAGTCCCCCCCCTTATGGTGGATTTAAATTTGGGTGCAGGAGTGGGAACAACGTCCGCATTGCCATCATCCAGCACGATATCTGTGTCATCCATTAACGAAGGGGGGGTTGCATTGGAATTCTTTGGCTTGAAATATATCTCTTGACACACAAAGGGAACATCTCATTATTTTCTTCCAAGCAAAAGGAGATGAGTAGTAAGAATATTCCCTGGACCACTGAAAGTTTTGGTCATCATGCCCGAAGGTTTTTAACGTATCTGGATAGAAATACTATCGAACTACTTCTGTAAGTTAACGAGAACGTTCGTTTTCTCCAAATGATGTTTGAAATGAACATTTAGAAGGGATAATATAACCCTCTGCAAATTTTGGTTTAATGACTATCGATGGGAGATCTCCTCGAGCCTCTCGCTGATTAATTACAATTTCTACAGTTCCTTCATAATGAGTTGTTACCATTAAATCTTACTAATTGCGTACTTAGAAAAAAGTGCGAAGGTGGCAGTGATGGTGAAGAGAGATTAAGGATTGGAGATTTCATGAAGCCACCAATGAGATGACACGTGAAAGAGATTCCATGATGCTTGAAATGAACAATCGGAAGGGATAATACAATCGTCCACAAATATTGTTTTAATTCATATTAATGAAATATATCATCCATCCTTTCAAACATTAATGACAATCTTAACGGTTCCTGCATGATGATCTATTAGCATTAAATCTTAATAATTGCATATCTAGAAAGAAGTGTGAAGGTGGCGGGGATGGCAAAGAGCGATTAAGCATTGGACATTTTGTGAACCCGCCAACCTACGAAAGATATTCCAAGAAATGGCCAAGTATGGAAAAAGGTCCCTCAGGCTTGAAAATAGGGTCACAAGCTATACTCAAGAGACGTGAGGGCTTGATCGTGAAATAGTATGTCTCTGAACTTTTGAGTGAAAAATGTGTAGCACAGAACAGGGCATGATGATGGACTTTGGCGGTCAATTTGTATATCGCAAAACTCCGGGTGTTGTTTGTAGGTCGTAGAACAATGGAAGAGAAATGTTGAGCAAGCTCGCCTGGGAACCGACAATGGAAATAGTGGCCAATTATGGAATGGGGAAGTGGTCGATCGGACTTGTGATATAAAAGAATGAGATGTATTCAGAAAAATGACTAAGTAACCAAAAAGGGAAAGTAAAGGAGAAAAATAAAGGGGATTTTTTTTTTCAATTTGTATATAGAGGAAGTCTGGGTGTTGTTTGCAGGGGGTGAAATAATGGAAGTGCAATGTTGAGCCCCCCTAGCGGGGAACTCATGATCAAAAAAGTTGTCGAGTCTAGAATGGGGAAGTAGTCAATTGGACTCATGATATAAAAGCATCAGTGGAAATCGGAACACGTGAATCTACCAACCCATGAACTTAGACATTTTTCGAAAAACGATTAAGTAACTAGAAAGGGAAAGTAGAGGTAAAAAAGAAAGGGGAGGGAAATTTTCGGAAGAGGGAATTTGTCTTAACAAATATCCATTGATGGTATTAACAGGAACCATGAAGTGCATTACACAGGTGAATATGATATTCAATCAAGGAATAGACAAAGTGAATCACAATTATACTTTCCAGGATGTGTTTGCATATGAGAAGCATAAAAAAACTACAAAAAAATCAATTTTGGGTTGTTCAAGTAAAATTATTGTACTATCAACTTCACCGTAAGTATATCAACGACGAATTTGAATTTAACTTTTTTGTGGTTGATATTATAGTTCCATTGGAATTCACATAGCATATATCCTTTTATTTCAAAATATTTATGAAGATGAATTATGGTAATTTCATCGATCAAGTAAAAGTGCTAAAATGAACTACATATTACATTTTCTTCACAGAGGTTACATTAAAAGGAAAAGAAGGTCTTGTGTATTATTTAAGATCATAGAAAAACTGATAAGATCCTGAATGTATCATCTAACCATAATTCAAAAATCATGCCCATGAGAACCTTGAACTACAACACAAAAGCACATGAAAAAAAGTCGGCCAAACACAAGACATGACAAAATCAATGGAGATTGGGCATTGCATACAATATATAACCAAATCCCCAAATGGGCACCAAGAAATTTGTCGATTAATATATTACCATGAACCAAGATCACTATGAACTTTTTCTTCTGATAGTACCATGAACCAAGATCACATAAACATGAAAATGTTCTAAGATTACTAGTTCTGGAAAAGAGTGTCAACATTTAACTTAATGGAGTTTGAACAATGCCAAATTTGCAATATTATTGAAAATTCCTGATGGTTCTATTCATAGGAGCAAGCCATTTTGATGGCACAAAGGATGGACCTGATTTATTCAAAGTTGGATACTTTGTATGAGGTATGTCCTCATGCTTCTCATTCCTAGACTGGACAATCTTATGTGCTTCCAGTTCAATTTTCCATGGCACTGCAAAAATCTATTCATATCCTCATTGGGTACCATGTATAGATACAAATGAGATTGTTTTGTTTCCTATCAATGCTTGATATAATTTTTTATCTTTTTTGGTTCAGTCGATATGCAGTATGGCATTGTCCTCATTTAATGTAAATTTTCTATGGACGTGAAATTCGCATAACATATAGACATTGTTTTCCTTTTTCTCTAGGCATACTTCATATGGAAATTCTTCTAACCCAGGAAGCACATCTTGTAACAGAGGTTGTCTAATTGTACAATGTACAATTTTGTTGTTGAGGGTTTGGATGACAAAACTGAGGCAATGTATATATATGTAAGGGTATTTTTTACTACATTGTAGGCAATCAATTGTGCCATCATTTATCAAAGCAGAGGAAGAAGCATGGGAGTTGCATTTGACACATACATGCTCGAAGGGAGTCAAGTATGCATTTGATGCAACCAAAACACCCTCAACCTATGCATGTGAGCATAGTAGTTAATATATTGAACAATATAATATACAACTCTACAACAAAAAAGTTGCAGCAAATTGTTCAAGGCAATTTTTATTAGCAAAGTGTGGATGGAATTGTAGATGTATATGCAGAACATATGTCGATCTAGTTAGTTTCTTGAGATCCTGTACTATATCTTCTCGCAATTCTATTATAAATGTTTCTTGGTTTGTGCAAAAGATCTTTTCTTTAACATCTCTTTTCTTTGTTATATTTTTGAAGATCATAAGTGGAAATCGCCCTTTATGCAATTGTTTTTCCATTGAGGAAAACAAATTTGAATAGGCGTCGAACAATTGCAGTTGCAACATGGAACAGTGTAATAGTTGTGTAACATAACTAAGCTATATGAACATGTGAAAGTAAAGGACAAAAATGGATATGGAGAACAATACCATTTCATTGTCGTTGTTTGACTTTCCATATTTTATATGGAGAATGTGTTGTGAGACAACTGTTTTTGTGAGTGTGACGACTGCACCAATGGTTCTTATCGGGTAAGTGTCGTCGCTCTGTGCAAGTCGGTTGATTGTTCTGCTCGGTACGAAACAATATTTTGAACAAATCGTGTGAATTGTTTCCACAATACTTGTTTTCGTTAAGCGATATAATCCGATCACAATCACCATGGTCATATACTGTTTTCGGAAATATATTAAAATTTGTAATGGATATCCCATTACTGGCAAGATATTTTCTGCATGTTTCTGGACAAGTTCTATAGGGATAATCAGTTGGATTTTCATCATGTCTTTGTTTTCTGTCATGTCAGAATGCACAATGCATCTTGTTTATTTTTCCTTGTCTAAGTAGGTGTTATACATGACCGTTATGTCCTTGACGAAAACTTGTCCAGTTCGGACGTTGTTCAAGCCTTCTATCAATAGTATATTGGGTGTGATAAGTTTATACGTGGTAACATTTTTTGAACATAAAAAGTAATGTCAATGGAAGTTTGCATCATTTTGTTTTATGAATAAATGTACTAATAGACGCACAACTTGGATGAAGTATGTAGGTTAGATTTGTGTAACCATACCTCTTAGTTTGCAGAGGTTGCACAATGTCGGGCGTTTAACTTGCGTTTGTTGATACTTCTTGTGAACTACAAAGAATGTGTTGCAAATGAAATCAATATATTTATCATGGCATAGATGAATAAATAGTTCAGGATATTTGTTTGGTAAACATAACAAGAGGAAAATGTATGAATCTTTACCTTTGGCCTTGTCATTCTATTGATGTTTGTGATGATTGACTACTCATGCCCATGTCACTTGTCCAACTTGTTCTGGTGAAAGTATGTGTACATGAACATCGAAATGACTAAATAAGCATATGCATTGTATATTGTTCATAATGTTCCTAGATGTCACATACAAGCTCAAAGGAGATGGAATATGAAATAGGGTGTCAAGGGATACCCTGGAAACATGAGGACCCGACGGTCAAATTGTATGCCTCGAAAATTTTGAGTGCAAAAAAGTGTAACACGAAACAAGGCATGAATGGAAGTTGTTTGTAGGTTATGAAATAATAGAAGTGCAATCTTGATCTTGCCATCCCGGGAGTCTGAATATCAATTTGTATATCACGGAACTCTGGGTGTTGTTTGGAGGACACGAAACAATAGAAGCGCAATCTTGAGCCCGCCATCTCGGAAACCCGCGATTGAAAAAGTGGCTAAGTATGGAATGAGGAAGTCATCATACGGACTCATGATATAGAAGCATGAGTATAAATGTGAACCCATGAGTCCGCCAACCCACACACCTAGACATTTTTGGAAAAAATGACTAAGTAAAGCAACCAGAAAGGAGGGGAGAAATAAAGGGGAATTCGGTTAAGTATAGAAGAGGGGAAAAAAAGGGATAATAGAGAGTAGGAAAATAGAAAAGGCGAGGGAAGTTTTTGGAAGCAAGAAGTCTCAACAAAGGTCCATTGTTCCCAAATCATCATTTTCTAGTCCAATATTTTATTCACCTACTCGTTTTGTGTGTTTGATTTACTATCACAATTGGTATACCTTTTCGAAGATTGTACTTCAGCTCCGTCTGTTGTGGCATATAAGATTTCATCCTCCTATCCAACTAATTTGTTTCTTTCAATGTAGCAATGCAGAAAATACAATGGACATGAAGTTAAGTTTGTATGTATAAAGACATGTAAAACAATTAATATAGTTCTATTTATTTCAATGTAGCAGCACAAAAATACAATTGACATGAAGATAAGTTATTATGTAGGAAGATACATAGTATCTACATACAATAAATTAGGTGCAAAGTAGTAGAACAAATATACAAACAATAAATGAAATACAAAACAATGGAATATGAAACAAGAGTAGAAGCATGCACCTTTGTATCTCCTCTTCTAGATTAGTGGTTAAGAGTCCTACGTCTTCTCCAGTTATTCTGTTTGTTTCAATGTGGGAACACACAAAATACAATGAACATGAATGTAAGATGGTATGTAAGGAAAAACAAGTAATATGTACATACAGTAAGTGAGAATCAAAGGAATAGAATAAAAGATAGAGTTAGAAGCATGAACCTTTGTTTTTCTTGATCCATGGTTGTGGTTATATAAAAAAAATCCTGGCCAAAATATATTACAAGCCAGAAAATATTAAGAAGTTGGATGGTCCTAGCTGAATGATTTGGTTTTGTGCAACAAAGTATCCAAATATTCTTTGAGACATGGAAATATAATTTTCTAATATGTTTGATGTATATTTCATAATTCAAGTACAAAACTATGGAAATATAATTTTCTAATATGTTTGATGTATAATTTTCTAATATGTTTGATGTATATTTCATAACTCAGCGACGTGATTGGTGCTTCTTGTTTTATACTTGATGTTGATGTGGAATTGCTACAAGTATGTGGACCACTTTTGATGGCGGTCATTCTACAATTTTCCTTGTGTCTGCATGAACTGCAATGGCTTATGATCAGTGTGGATGACTCTCTCCTTCCCAAGAATGTAGTGTCTCCACTCGCAACAGGCTTACACAATGGAGTACATTTATTTATCATAAGTAGGGTACTTATAGACAACATCTGATAGTGTTTCAGTATGATAGGCCACGGGGTGGTCATGTTGAGTGAGAACGACGCCCATAGCATAGTCTGAAGCATCTGTCTCGATCTCAAAGGGTTGTTGTAGGTTTGGGAGTGAAAGTACTGGGGCTGAGCACAAGCGTTGTTTCAAATCATCAAATGCTTATTGTTAGAACCGACCCCATGCAAATTTCACCTTACCACCACCCTTGGTTATTTGGCTGAGGGCCCATGCAATATGGGAGAATCCTAACATGAACCTGCGGTAGAAATTGGCAAGGCCCAAGAAGTTCCGAAGCTTAGTGAGTGTTGTTGGGGCTGAACAGTCATGGATGAATTGGATATTGGCTGGATCCACACATAAGCCATGCTGATCAATGAAGTATCCCAGGTAACAGACCTTGTCTATGCCAAAGGATCATTTTTCCAAGTTGGCGTATAGCTTTTGCTGTCGCAAGGTGTGCAAAACCTGCTGAATATGCTGCAAGTGTTCGACCCAAGTCTTGTTGTAAATGAGAATTCCATCCAAATAAACCATTACAAAATTATTGGTGAACGGTTGGAGGATATTGTCCATCAACCTCATGAAAGTGGTTGGCGCATTTGTCAAACCAAAGGGCATGACCAACCATTCAAAAAGGCCTTCCTTTGACTTGAAGGCGGTCTTCCATACATCTATATGTTCTATCATGACCTAGTGGTTGCTAGAATTCATATCAATCTTATTGAAGTATTTAGCCTCCGTGTGTTGATCAAGGAGGTCGTTGATTCGGGGAATCGGGTACTAGTTTCTGACTGTGATTTTATTCAGAGCCTAGTAATCAATGCAGAGTCGTCAGGTTCCATCTTTCTTCTGTACCAGCATGATTGGGCTCCCACAAGGTGATGATCTGAGACAAATGTGCCCCTTGTGGAGACGTTCTTGGATCTGTCGCTTGATCTCCTCATTCTCTAATAGAGAGCGGCAATAGAATGGCCCATTGGGTAGTGGTGCATCGGGGGTCAGAGCGATGGGGTGCTTGACCTGGTAGTAGAGAGGTACCCCAATAGGTGAGGAGAAGATATCTGAGTATTCTTCCACGACCTTATCTACTTTATTTTTCTTTGTGGAGAGGTCGACTGCAGAGACCCTGGTTGTGATCTTTTGCTTATTCTGAGACCCTATCATGAAGAAGACAGAATTCCCCATTTGAGAGATGACCTTCCTACATTTCTTAGCAGAGATCAAGGAAATAACACTACGTGGGACTACCTCGGGTATCCTGTACAATTTCTTGTTCAAAGTAATAATAACACTACAAGGCTTAAACTCATATACAACACAATGTTTCCATAAATAAGGTTGTCCCAAAATAAAATCACAAACTTTGAGAGGTGCAACATCACACAATACCTTGTCCTTGAATGGCCTGATGTCGTACGACAATCAACACTGTTGGCTAACACAGAGATCACTTCCTTGGTGGAGCCATCCAATGGTGTAGGGTTGTGGGCGAGGTGTTGTCGATAGAGCGAACCGCTTGATGACCTCTGCTGAGATGAGGTTCTTCTGGCGACCACTATCAATGATGAAGTGCAACGGCATGCCTTTTACCCACATTTATGAATGGAAGAGGCACTCTCCTTCTTCTGGCTCATCTGGTTCACCAGGCTGGAGCTTGGTGGTAGCAACGGTGGCACTGGGTTCCACGTCAATGATCCATCTTCCCCTTTTTGGTTCTGGCTCAGAGTCAGAACCCGTATCTGATTCAGAGGCTTTCACTTCGTCCACCAGTGACTTCTTTGAGTGGCAGTGAGCAGTGTTGTGCCAAGGGCTCTTATGGAAGTTGAACCACTTCCCGGTATCTTTCTTTGTCTTTTTGGTGTCCTTCTTTGCTTGCGTCTTGGACTAGTTGTCCTGATACTATCCATGTTTTCTCTATCCTTTGTTCTGTGGGTTGGGGCCTCCCTTTCCTGGATTTTGTTGTGAGGGGTTCCCAGGCCCAAATTTTCGCGTCTTTTGTTTGAGCTTCTGCTCAATTTTGACGACATATCAGTAGGTCGCGCCCAAGGATGAGATGTCCAAAAATTGCATTTGGGTCTGGATGTATCTATGCAGAGAATCGAGATACTTGAGCACCAAATGTTGCTCTGAATATTTGATACCTAGATTGGTGCACAAGGTATGGAATATATTTGTGAAATCTGGCACTGCTTGGTCTCTTTCTTGCCGCAATGTGGTGCATTTGGTATACAAGTCATCATAACTTCTGGCAGGGTAGTATTGTTCCTTAATAACATCCTTGAAGGATTCCGAGATGGACATGACTATAAATAATGAGGGTTCCTCTGTTTCCTTTTGCTCACATAAGGTTTCCCACCAATCTTTGACATGGGGAACAACTTTTAGGAGCACAAAAGTAATCTTTTCTCTATTTGAAAAGTTATGGACAAACAAATACCCTTCTAGAAGATTCAACCACTTGTCTACAACATATGCGTCTATCTGACATTCAAATATAGGAAGATCGAATTTTATTTGTACCTTGAAGTAGGTGGTGCCTCTGCTCGAAGAAGATGTGTCGCCTATTGGTAGCCCCCGAAGGATTTACGTGAAACTATCTATCATCTCATTCCTTTTTTTGAGTGAGGGTTTCCTCAATCAAAAGTTTGAAAGGATCTCCTATCCCTTCATCATTGTTGTATCCTTCCATGAGAGGTCTCTTGGGTGTGTGAGATCTTTTGTCCTCAAGAGAAACAAGCTCGAGACCCAACTCTTTGTACTCTGACCTCGTTGGGGACATGCATTAAGATGACAAGGAGAAGACCACTCTGATACCACTGATACATATTTTATGAGAGGAATGAAATGAATACAGATTATTAATAGGTACTTGACACAAAATAATAGAGATACAGTAAAACTGGTTTTCTATTCAATAAGGAAATAAGTTGAAACTGTAAAATGCGGTAGAAACAAGATTGTTGGAATGGTGGTGGCTTATCTATAAGAAGAGATGTGACGGTTGTGCTCATTCACAAGAAGATCATTACAATGAGCCTCTGAAGGAATTTTTACAATAAACAGGAATGCCCAAAACCCTAGACATCCAAAAACTTAACCCTAGGAGATGACACGCCAAAAGTCATGTGGGCCCTATTTGGGTAAGTTAGTACATTAACTTTCCAGGGTCATAACTTTTGCATACGATCTTCATTTTAGGCGTATGATAGCCCATTGGAAAGGTATAATTGAGTAGATTAATTTTTGGGTCTCAATGATGCTGTCGAATATCGTTGAGAGATCGATCCCGAAAAACCTTCATTTAGGCCCTCAAAATGGCCAGAAAACTATTTTGAGCCAGTTGGAAAAAGGTGTGTGGCCACTGATATCCACCTGGATAAAAAATATAAATAATAAAAATATTAAAAAAAAACATCGATGCCCAAAACTTTCGGTATGTAAGCATTTCAATAAAAATAAAAAAATTAAAAAAGAACGTCAATGCTCAAAACTTTGGATATCTAAACATTTAAAACGTTGGGAATAACGAAGCTGGAAATAAGACTTTGAATCTATTCTCCAATGAGATAATGACATATAAGGTTTTTCTTATTATATAAAACATAATGCTTTTAGTTTTATAGTTCCAACAAAAGAGATGATGCGGAAACTTATAGTCAAAGGACATATTAATATGAAGTCAACTAATTATCAATCACTATAGTCCCTCTACACCTTCGACAAGGACTAATAATGAATAGAAATATCATTATATATGAAAACAAGTCCATTATGTATTTCAAATTTCCCTTAAAATGTTCAGAAAGAAACTAAAAATTCTAGTTGTCTTTCATATTGGAGGCTATTTATACAAAGTATTCATCAATGGTCTAAGTTCATTATTATATACACAGTCATTTTTTTTATAGTGTGTGATGCATGTAAATTATTTATGGACGGAATGAAAACATCAGAGAAAATAATTCTTGAATATACTTCCTCTTCTTCAAAGGTATTAAGCTAACTAGATGATATGAATATGTTTGAAATTAAAGTTGTTTTTAGGATGTTTGAGTGTATGTGGGTCCTTCTCATTTTAATCATATTTCATGTTGGAAGGAGAATATTTACATGTGTAAATATTGGGAAATAGGGTGGAACACAACATAAAATAGAAAACACGGTACTATAGATAATTGAAGAGGAACAAAATATTTCGAAGATAAGGGTGGTGTCTAAAGACATCATTACAAGACTTAAGCAAGATGTACTATGATCAGAACATCACAGTGCATGTTGTACATCTTGATCTGCATGATCTATTTCACAATATCCATGATGATAATGACCCAAGGGGTCTTCTTTTTGTATCCTTGGTATATAACCAAATTCCATAGAATCCACAATATCTTATTCACATGTAATTATCGATTGTTAGAGTTGTCTTCGTCAAATCCATGCTTTCAAGTCATCTCAAAAAGGATGCTCAACCTTACCATCTTCGTGTCCAACTTGTAGTCGATTTTTGGGCTAGTTGATCCATCATCCAACTATATTTTATTGTTAGTCGATTGTTCAACTGACAAGCAAGTGAACTACTCGATCGACTAGTGTAGTGTGTTGGTCAATCATCCAATCGATTATATCGAGATGTTGGTCAACTTCTCGACTGACTGAACTTAGGATATGTGTGATGAACCATTAATGCTTGATGTTCCAACAACAACATCACATATAATTAACCATTATGGACTGATCTTTTGAATTCATAGATGTAGTGTTGGCATCTAAGTAAATATTTTATTTTAGATGAAATTGGGACACATACATAATTGAATATGGATTTCATGTGACTTTTGCAAAGATTTTTTCCCCACAAGAGTAGAGAGAACCTATATAATGGTGAAGCTAGTGGGGTGATATGAAAATTAAAACAAGGATATGGAAAGGATGATAATTGTAGAGAAGATTCACCATTTTGATGAGGTTATTATGAATTTTATGTAGAGCATTCTCAAAGATAATTATTCCCCCACAATTTGACTCTCCAGTGATATAAAATAAACCTATCACCTTCTATAATGAAACATATAACTATATTTTTCTTTATCCCTACATCCTTAAATTGATCCCCATTTTCCAAATTCTATTGGAACTCATAATGTTTTACATTGTCTAGTTTTATACCTAATAAATATTACACCTATTATTTCCATGTTCATGTTTGATAAATGGGGTAAATCCATACAGGTCAAAGACCTTAAGGAAATAATTGACGCAAACAGAGAAAATATGATTACACTGGTGTATTACATGGTTGAAACCCTCAACGAGGGAAACAATCCATGACCCCCGCCAACACATCCACTTGAGGTATATATTAATGCAAAAGGAAAATAATTTACATATGATTTTCTCACAATCAACCATAAAAAAATAACCGTCCATGTTGTTTAAACATAGATCTTGGCCCAATTGGGTTTTAAGCCATGGGTCAATATAGTCATTAGTAATGAGGAGAGCATGAATCATTGGATAACTTTATGTCTAGAGCATAACCACAACAATCAAATAATAAAACTACAATGTAAACTAAAGAGACATGTGTTACCTAATGAAACATTATATCTAGTTGATATTGACTAACTTATAAGTGTCCAAATATCCTGACATCCCCCCCTGAAGAACAACTTGGGATAGGATTTAATAACTTACAAAGGTGACAAAATAGGAGAAGGAAGGATGCATTAAAGCCTATCCCCACTTAATAACAATTTCTTGAAATCCTAACATAGATTGAAGTTTGGAAAACTTCATTTCTATCAGAGACTTTGTGAAAATGTATGCATCTTGATTGTTTATAAGGTAAAAATACACTTTGAGAATGTGATCTTGAAGAACATTTATAATGAATTTCATATGTAGATCAATGTGTTTTTTGTTCTAATTATGAACCATATCTTTAGAAAATTTAATGACACTCATGTGGTTAGATGTTTATTCTAGAATCTAAAAAAAAAGGATACATTGAATTTACAAATCTTCTTGACTTGCACTAATTGTTTTTCGATGCTCTACTTCTATGAAGAAAGAAAAATTACATGTTGCTTCTTACAATTGAATAATTTTGAGGTTACTAAGGCTTCCCAACATGTCCTTCTTGCGACCTCTTGTTGAGCACTAAGTTCAAGGAAATTTCATATTGTTTTTTCTACTGTTTAGGACAACCGACAAGTTTGATATTTATGTCCACTAAAATTTCCCCTTAGGAAGTGATTGGCTACCCATTTGTATATATATATTTTTAAGGATTTAATTAGGATGTTTTTTCTGTCCAAATTAGCACACATAAAACTCCATAAAAGAAGAAAATTCCCTCTAGGATGTTTAACACCTACAAATGATAAGTAAATAAGAAAACCATGAGAAATGAGCACAAGTGTTTTTGGTCAACATGACCCTGGAAAGAACCCCATGAAGAAAAACAGTAAGAGATTAGATGTATTATGGAGATCTCAAGAAAATTCTACAACAAAGGAAATATACAAAGGAACCTGATACATGTGTAAACTCCTCCTCAAGCTAAGCAACATATTCCTAGTAATTAGCACCCTCCTTGAAGAATGTGCTCCTCATGTCCTTGAAGTGCCTGCTAGATGTCGTGTGCCCCCCCTCTTGGATATAATTGAATATCATGGATAAATGTTTCAATAGGTGCACTCCTATAACTTAGTGCACCCTCTCTCTTACCTCAAACTTTTCTCCATTTACTTGTGGTATGCCCTCTTACAATGGTGCGCCTCTCCTCATGCAAGCTAGTGTGTGCCCTTCTCCATAATGGTATGCCCTTCCTCTCCTTGTTACACATCCTTTATCCAAACACTCTCTTCTCCTCTCCTCCACCCAAATCAAAGTGAACAAGTGAATCTCTCTTTTTCCCTTTTTCCTCCTTTAGCCTCATCCTTAGGATAACCTAGAAAACCAATGGCCAAGATTAGATCTTAGCCCAAACCTCCAATCAATGTTTGACATTAAATTTCAAAAATGACTTAGGTATCCTAAGTCAATTTATGTTATTAAAGTCACTTGACATAAGTGAAATAAATTCACTTTTCCTTTATTTATTAAAGTAAAGTGGTGAGGGTCAAATATTTTCCCCTTTGTGTTGAGAGACTCATAAACACAAGGGGACCAATTTCCAAGGTACCCAAATCTCAACACTCCCTCTTAACGAGGAAGTTGTTACTCACCACTACCAACTTTTCCATGAAGTAGACATACTTTCCCTTTGGAAATGACTCATGAGTATGTTTGCAACCTTCTCCTTGGAAGTGAGCTCATAAAATGATATGCTCATCACCATATCCAAGTGGGACCCAAACCTCTCTGGCACCTTACTCTCTCTCATCAACCTTTGAGGCTCTCCAAAATACTCTTTGGATTCCTTCAGGGTCTCCTGAAACCATCTCAATTTCTTCTTCCTTGAAGTAACCTATGGAAAATTAATGTCCTCATGCCCCTGAGTATTATGTACAGATCCCTGGAAAGTAGTTTGTGACCCTAAATCACCTGCGCCAACTATCTGTATACTCGACAACTGTGAACCTTAAACTGTCCCTGTTAAACTAGTCACCCTTGAACTTGATGTACTCGACACCTGAGGTTGTGTCCCCTGTGATTAATAACTTTGTATATATGGGACCTCCTCAAATTTGTCTCTCAATTAAAGAAATATCTTGAAATATATATTGTCCTTGAATCTAACATCTCTCCTCACCACCACTCTCCTCTGTGATGGAATGTAGATCAAGTAGGCCTTAGGGACCTCTGAGTATCCAACTATAATCCCTTTCTTTGTTGTGGGATCTATCTTTGTCCTCTTCTTTGAGGGAACATGAGATAGATTCAAACATCCAAATATGCATAGGTTCTCAACATTAGGCATACTCATAGTGAAGGCCTCCTCAAGATTTTTCCTCCACAAAGCTCTATGGGAACTCATGTTCTATAGATATATTGTAGTATTATAATCTTCTACTCATAAGTAGAATGGAAATTCCTTATCATGCAACATCGACCTCATTGCACCAAATATGGCCATACTCTTCCTTTTTGCAAACCCATTCTATTGCAGGTTGCAAGGAATGATCAACTTCCTTCAGATACCCTATTGGGTACAAAAATATGTAAACTTTGTGGAGGTATACTCACCTCCATTGTTTGACCGCAAAAACTTGATCTTATTTCTTGTCTGGTCCTCCACAAGAGCTTTGAACTCTTGGAACCTCTTGAAGACCTCATTCTTGGTCTTCAAGAAAAAGATCCATGTCTTCCTAGAGTGGTCATCAATGAAAGTAAAATAGTACTACCAACCACCCAAGGAAAATCATGACATTGTCCCACACACATCTGTGTGTATCAAGTCTAATACCCCAACTGATCTATTATCATTGTTGGGAAAGACAATCTAAGTGTACTTCCCAATAGCACATCCTCTACATACCTCTTGATGATCAATGTTGAACTATGGAAAACATGTCACTATATCTCTCATCAGTCTCAGAGCTCCATGATAAAAATGAGCCATATTGTGATTCCATATCCCACACAACTGGTTGTTGTTGTTGCTACTCATCAAGGAATACAAATGTTGGAAAATAAATATGTACATGTTCCCCTCTCATGTCCCAATCTGTCTGCCAGAAGTGACATAGACCCCTTAAGGTGGTTGAGGACCTATGTCCCTTTGAAGGACACCTCAAACCCCCTATTCTGGATGGAGGAAAATGAAATGAGATTATTCTTCAACCCCGATACATACAATACATCCCTGAATACCAAGGGTGACATCAACTCCCTCTGAAAGGAAATTGTACCATGCCCAACCACCCTAACTATGGTGTTGTCTCTAAGAATTATCTCCAACCTGATCTCTAGATCTCTAATATCAATGAAGTTCTCTCTCACATATGACATGTGACTTGATGCTCCACTGTCAATGTACCAAATGATGGATGGTGACTCAATCGACAATCAACAAACTATCAAGGAATAGTCCCTCTGAAACGGAGAGGCAAACTCTTCATCCTCTATTATCGCTGCATTACCACCCTGTTGGCAGCCAATTCAATTTTTTTAATTGCTCTTAAAAAGGCTACCTACACCAATTTGTCTTCTAACGACAAATCATTGTCACATTTTGCAACTAGACTTTTGTTTTATTTTTGCGACAATTACAATTTGATTTCGATTTAGTTTTCACAACTGAAGGTGTGAAAACCCATCTATCGTTATTTGGACTGTCGTAGTCTTTTATTTATTCTATGAAAGATACTTTATTATTGGTCTATCACATGATTGCAAAGGTTTTTTTTCAAACTATGTCCATTTCATTTTTGATTGCGCAAGTCGATTTACAAGCCATCAAGCATGAAAACTTATTGATTACATTTGGTCCTATAAGGGTTATAATTGATTTTGGTTTTATGTGCTTATTACTATGAGCTCTTGACTTGTTGATTATATGAGACTTTGGTTGCAATGTTCTAATAAACTTTGAAACAATTGACTATGAAAACAAAGCGCTTTGTTAATATTATGAGTTTGAAAAAACATGGAATGGCACTAGTCTAAGTTTACAATGGCACATTGATTAATCTCTCGGGTTTCAATCTTATGGTTTGAATCGTTGCTTGGCGCATTGTTTTATTGGCTTGATTCCACATTGAAAGACTATAGTTTCGAACCATACATTGGCATATTAATATGTTTGTCCACCGTTTACGATTTGGGTTGGCCGGATTATGTTGAATGTGGTTATGATTGATAGAACAGGGTTGGTACTATGCCATTAATGCTCTGCATGGCGGTGGTAGTCCCGCCACCTTCGCACGCATTACCATTAATCCCTGCCTCTTTGAGTATTGCAGCTATTTGCCGTGACCATTTGTCGACCCTGTGTATCATTCTGATTCAAACCCATGCTTGGAAGCTATGGCTCCGGTTGTGAGGGCCGAGCCCAACGAGTGCCAAGCACTGCTGATGTTTGATGGCGCTTATAGCGACCTGGAAAAATATGGATGGCTCCAGTTTATAAGGAAATTTGATGGGTATAACCTTGTTGTGGCTCGACAATTCGCGTTATCATTCGATGGCTTCCGAGCCAAAGTAGGTGATGTGCAACTTGAAATCACTGAACAATTCCTTAGCTCAGTAACTAGCCTACCTGTTACGGGACAAAAGTGGTCGAAAAGCTACAAGGTGGACAATGTCCCATGGACATTGTTATTTCAGTCTCGAGCGGTGAACTCTTGCGACAGGGGCCTGCCTACGAAAATGTTAAAACCTCACTGGTATGATCTCCTAATGGTAATCAAGCAATTTATTACTTGCCAGGGCAGGTACGGGTTTGTTTTTTTGTTTCACCTTCGTTTATTGATGGTTTTTATGGGTTTCTAACTCAGCATGCCCCACTATCTACACAGAAGTTTGTTCAAGATGGCCAAGTGGTACAAACGCAGCCAGGCTGATACTAGCCTCTTCCATGTGGGATTGATTAAAATGTGTATGATATACGAGTTGGGGTTACGTCGTGACTGTTGGGGTGACTTTCTCATTCGTAATGGTTTTCAAGAGCCCAACCAACCACAGGTTGATAATCCTATGGTGACCGAGAGCAAGCCTGCCCCTGTACCCTACAGTGTTTTGCTACCTAAACCTCTACCCGATCCCCCTACAAGCCTGCCCGCGTCTGTGACCAAACAGGTCGAAATTGTTAAGCCTACAGTCAATCGGCCTAAACCTAAAGCTAATGCTAATGCCAAAGGCAAGAAAAACTCTCGCTTAATCTCTCACATGGCGAGAAACAGGCCTAAACCCCCTGCCAACTCTGACCCTATCGTGGTCAGCGAAGACTCTGATTCTGAAATCGAACGATTTCTCGCCAACGAGTATCCTTACTCAGAGGGTTTATGTGACAAGCCTACGTATGATTTCGTCAAGAATTTGCCACCTTGTCTCAGGGATAATCCTAAATTTCCTGGCATTGGACTACCTCAAGGAACCCTCGGTGAATCATCAAAAAAACACTGGCACCCCATGCGATCAGTGTGGGTTGTGGTTGGAGAGATATTACACCGATGTGTCGATGTTGCAAACTAGAATCCGTGATTTAGAAAATCAATTGGCTAAGCTCACTGGTCTTGAGGAAAAGGTGCAATGCTATGACAAGAAGCAACGAACCACTGGTTCGACCCTGTTCAAGAATGTCGAGTCAGCCATGGCTATTGTTAATTCGAAACTGGCATAATCTCAGCAGTCTAGCTGGTATAATCCTCGTTCATTTATATGGCACATTCGTGAACTCTGTGTGCATTATTGACTTGCTCGGTTACATAAACATGCACTGCTGTATATGATTTGATTTGTTAAATCGAATTTTGTTTATAGTTTGATTTGGTTTTGATTTTAGTAATCATATGCTGGATTTGTTTGATTTAAATTAGTTACGATTGAAGATTCTGTTGTATCTATTATAGGCAAATTGTTTTGCAACGTTTTGAAACACAATCTATATGGTAAATCAAATTGGTTATGATACACCTACAGTGGTTATCTGCTGCTTGCATGTAACTTTGACCAGCCTGGATATGATTTCGATTTTGTTGAAAAAAGGGGTTTTGTTTTATATTGAGAATTGATGCAAATCATAACAATAACCCGATTTCTTGTCAGTCATTTTGTAAGGCAAGTCGACCCTGTTCTGTTGCGAAATTGAACGACACTATATTTTTAGTCACAAACGAATTTGTAAAACAAAACGACATGTCCATAACAAAATTCGTCTATAATTGTCTTAAACCCGATCTTGTTTGATTGCTTTTCAGGTTACGGTTATGCAAATACTGTTTGATTTTGATTGTGACATACCCAGAAATTGAAGCATATGATGATTTTGGTCAAGACTGTTACACACGTTTCGTTTAAATGTATATCGTAACAACTTTCACTTATTTGATCAAAATAGAATGAATATCGTGCTGAATCTCTACAGCCTTTCTATCGTAACTATTGATTGAAATGATAT
>SNQJ01S0054901.1:126338-153620 GCA_010110895.2 Picea sitchensis | reverse complement strand
AAGATGAAAGAAAGAAAGAGTATCTTCTGTGTGAAGATAAAGAGAACAAAACTTTCGATGATTTATAGATATGTCAGTTAGTGATCATGATGCCATATGACCAAGTGGAAGATATCAATGCCTCCTGTTATCCAATTGATGATATTGCCTAGTTGATGATGCTATCCAGTGGATGCCGCTACCTAGTTGATGTTGACATCCGGTGACCTGTCAAAAGATAAAGAATATCCTTTTTGTTAAGAGGGAGTGTTAAAATATTGTGTAACTGCAAAGAATATTCTTATCCCCTTTTGTGGAGAAAGATAAAATATATTTATTATTGATTAGATCAATCCCCTCTGTGGATTGATCATGTTGGTCATTGTAATTGACCAAATCCCCTTTTGTGGATTGGCCAAACCCTAATTGTAATAGGCTAAATAAGAATTTGGCCCTGCTAGTGAAGAGACACTTCCACACATGCCAAAATTGTATAAATAAGAGAGGCCAGTGCCTCATTTGAAAACACACTTAGCTCACTCATCTAGTGCACAAGTTTTGAAGGAAGCTGCAATTATCGGTTGCTGGAAGAAGGAAGAGAGAGAGGCATGTTTCTCAGTGTTGGATATTCTCTATTGTCTAGTTCATTATCTTGGCATTGTATTGGATATCTATATTAAGGAAGTTTTGCTGGGTTTTCTTCCCCTTAAGGGTTTCCCAGGATAAATGCTTGTGTACTCTTGTGATTGTGTTTCTCTCAGTGATCCTGTATATGCTATTGTTATCTAATAAATTAAAATTAACCTAATAATAGCAGAAACCTTCACACTCAGCAAGGTAAAGTGTTTTTCTTGTCATACTCTAGGGCATTATCCTTCATAGTGTCCACAGCAGAAGAAAGGAGTAAGAAGAAGCATGAATCATAAACCAAGGTGGATGTGGTTATAAATAGGCTTTAAAGGGAGTTTTTATTGGTATCTTCCCTTTATAGTTGACTTTCCGGTAGTGGGACTTGGTTTATGGATAGTGAAACCATGTTTCATATGACAGGAGCACGAGATTTGTTTGAGAGCTTCACAAAATCTTATTCATATTTGTATGTGGAACTTGGTATGGGTACCAAGCATGTAGTGCACTAATATGGAACAATGTCATTTCAGATGGAGTTAAGAGATGTGTTGAGAGTGACAAATGTGTTATGGGTGCCAAAACTAAGGAAGATTGTGCTCTCGATCTTAGCGATTGAGGAGAAGGGCTATGCAATTTTATTATGAGATGGACATGTCTTTTTCATGCCTGGAGGATCTAGCTCAGACACAACAATGGTTCTTGGAGTTAGAGAGAGAAACCTGTATAGGCTAAAGGGATATCTTATCCAAGAAACCTATATAGGCTCGGAAGGTTCTACAGACTCAGAGGGAGTCAACGTTCAATATACAGTGGGAAAGAGTAGCCTTCCAAGTCTGTCAAGAGGAAATTAGAATTTAGAGGGAGTCAACCTTCAGGTTCAAGTGGGAGAGAGGAATCTTCCAAGACTGTCAGGAAGGTGTCATGGATTGAAGAAGCTCAGAAGCCGGAGACTTCTAGGAGCAGCATGTCTTCCAAGAAGGGTCCATGTCATACAACATGATTTGCTTCTGTTTCAGAGGGTGCAACCAATCAGGTGGATTGGAGAGAAGTTGTGGTAGAGGATCTAGTGTGGGAGGCAGAGAGACTTCTAGTGTGGGAGACTGACATACTTCCAGGTGATTGTGGAAGGAATACATCCCTCACTAAGAGGGGGTGTTGATGCTTTTGTAGCATCGGGAGGTATTCCCACATGGGCCTTGTGTCGGGCACGTGGGAATATATGTTGGCACTCACATTGCATTTGTTTTTGGTGAAAACCTCTTGTATATTGCACTGGGGATTGGTTGAGGCTTCACAGCCACATGTTGGGGCTTCACACCCACATCTTGGAATAAACAATTCTAATTTAATGTTGAGTTTAGTGAAGGGATCCTTAAAGTAAGTTAAGGGCTTGTAAACTCATTTTAGACTCCTACAAAAGGAGAGATAATGTGAGGATACAGTGTGACATCTCATTGTGACATTATGGAGTTGGCATAAGTGAGTGAGCACTTGTGATAGGGAGATTGGGAGGCAAAATTTCAGCAAGGAAATTCTTCACTTTAACAAATAAGGTCTAGAGTTTTTAGACATTCTATTTTCTGATTTTTTGTTGAGGCAGGATAGTCGCATGTGTGGTACATACATTCCATACGAATGATGTCAGTAGTCCATACAGTTTGTATGGATGAAATCAACAAGTTGTATAGGTTTCATCTAGCTAGGGTTTGTACCAGGTTTGTATGTTGGAAGATTTTCGGGATTTTGCTGAATTTGTAATTTGTGAGGAGGGTTATTTTTGTCCTAAAAAATTCTCAATCAAAAATTTTACAGAACAAAAATTTGTGTGTCTCTTTTGCATGGATGTTTTCTCTATGATATTTATGTTTCCGCTGTAATTTTCTATCATAATTTCAGTGTAGAATTATTCAATGATAACAACCCTAGTTTACTATTTGAGGTCACTTGGAAGTAATTCTCAGATCTGAAATCGAATGCATTGATTGCCTTGAAAATTTGACACAACCAACCTTGAAGGTGAAGCCAATATCCTTAGGAGCATTCCAAGTACATCATACTTCAAAGGAAACATTGGAGGTTTTGGGTGCCTTGACAACAGGTTTGGGCAAGTTTGTGGTAGAAGGTCTTGAACATGGTTTGCAAGGTGAGGACATGAATGGTCTTTGTTTTGTGAATGCAATATTGAGTTAATTGAAGGTGGTAGAATTGGTAGACACCAATGCAACCCATAGCTTTGTAAGTGAATGAATTGCTATAATTCTTCATTGTAAGCCTCAGAGAAGCATGACCATGTTCAAGTTGGTGAAATCAATAGTGAAGCCATTAGTAGAAGTAGTTCATTTTGAACCTTTGAAGGTTGGGGAATGGTTTAACTGTTCGGACTTAACAATGGATCCATTAGTTAACCATACAATCATCTTGCACAAGACTTTCTCAATATTTCCAAAGTAGTTCCTATGCTCCATGAGAACTATTTGATGTTCTTATCAATACAACCAAGACTTAAGGTGTGCCTATGATAACTAGAAGTAAGTTGGGAAGGGTTCCAAGAATGTCAGTCATAAAGTTGATTGAAGCATCCAATGAATCTCCAAATAGGCCTTGTTTCACTGCACAACATCAAGAAGAGTTGATTTTATACAAAGAAACCTTGGGTGCCAAATATGGATAAGACCATAGAAAGAGTAGGTTGGCAACAATAGAGAATTTGGTGGAGTTAGTCTTGAAAAATACTAAATTGTTGTGCACTTTAAGGAATCAAAAGAAGGACATTGGAGGTAAGGATGAATTTGCACCAATAGTGGTTGTGGACGTAATTTATAAAGGAACTCACCAAGACACGACTTATTGCATTGAAATTGTTCACAAAACGAGACAGTCCAGACATATGTCTCATTTTTTATGGAAAATAGTGTAACTGTTAGGTTTGAGTAGTGAATGGAGGGACTCATCCAAAAAGACTCTCAGTTGGATGCAGAAGTTGGAGATGAAGATTTCTCTGATCATGATGCAACTAAAATTTTAGAGTATTTCATATTAGCCATGGGGATATTTGATTTCCCATTGACAGTGAATTGGTTAGAAGAATTGGATTACACATTATCGAAGGCGACAACTTTTAGATACTTGAGCACGAAGCAAAAGTCAAACAATTTGGTTGGTAGTGGCCTTAGAAATGGCTTGCCTTCTCCTTTTCTCTAACAAGTCACAAGGAAGCTCACTACTTAGGAGTAGGAAATGTATCCTAGAGCACCCATGGAAAAGGTGTCGTGGAAAATTTTGTTTTGGAAATGACTTAACAATATGGAGGTGAAGGTGGTGATATTAACTTAGTTCAAAAAAGTTGTATAGGATGATTAAGTGTGAATAGAAAAAACTATTTTGAGCATGAAGTTATGCATTCTTATGGTTTGGATGTAACATTTAGATTGATCACCCAACTAGTTCAGGGCATGGGAGAGCTCAACATACATAAACATGACAAAGTTGGCTAAAGTAATAATGTAGTAGTAGGTTTGGATATTGCAACACTTGGACATTTTGATGACCTTCTTGATAAAGGTTGGATTGTGGCAGCGGTAGGTCGTTGCAGTAGTGTTGGACTTAGATTGTCGACATAATAGGAGGTAGAAAAAAACAACAAAGACATTCAAGAGGTATTGTTGGAGAAAGTTGGGCAAAGGCACTTTGTTCAAAGAAAGAATTGGGAAGTGGGCAATTGCATAAAAATTCTTGTAGTGATAATGTGGAGCGGTTGAAAATTCAATTGTATATGGGTGCATGGGTCTAGGAAGCAAACTCGAAGGACAACGAGTTCCTGAGGATGTTTTTGGGAATGACAATGACTTTTAGTGGGGGAGCATGCAAGGCCCTAGCCTTGAATGGCTTTGAGTAGCTATGTTGCATTACCACCACAGTGGTCATTGACCAGCATGGATGGACATTACAGAAGGTTGATGCCTATAAGAGTCTATTTTGGGCACCCTTACACAATGGAAAGATTCTCCACAGACATGTCAAGCACCCTTGCTCAAATTGGGCACACAACAAACCTACACTAATTGGAGCACCAAGAGAATATTGGAAGGGAACTTGGAAAGGGAAGGAAAATTGGGCGTTATAGCAGATGACCTTGTCTGATCCACAAGTTTGATGCATGATGAACAAGATTGGCATATCAAACTTAACTAGATTTTATAGACTTGGGTGTTTGGGATACATGCATACCTAAGGAGTTGGGTGTTCCACACTTGGGTGTTATGATGGATGGAAAAATTTCCTTCAAACACAAGATTCTATGGAGCACAATCGTGGGATGCACTCATTGAGAACACATCCACCAAGCACACATCCATCAGACACACTTGTTGGAAAGCCTTGTTGAGCACACTTGGGCACCTTGGGTGCACTTTTTGGGTGTGTGACACTTTAGGTGCAACACCATTGGATATTAGACACTCGACAAACTAGTCACGAGGAGTGGATTTGAGAATGATCATAAATTGATAGTCTCAAATGGTGATGGAAATGGACTCAAAATAATGTCGTATGAGGAAGATATGGTAGACTTCTAAAGATTTGGAAAAACAGGTCAAAATGGAAAAGGGCAGGTACCACATGGTATCACTAGAAGGATGACACATGACACTATACAGATGACACATGGAATGCACTGATGCTAACACGAAATTGCACCGATGATGATGTGGCATTGTACAGTCATGACACATGGTAGTATGGATGATGACATGGAAGTGTATGAACAATGGATGTGCCAGAACAAAATTGTTTCATGCTAGAAATTTGAGCCGAGTTCTATTGTATAAGGGCATCTTGTGCCCAGAAATTTGAGCCGAGTTCTTTTTTGCTATGTTTTCAATCCTTATTGGGATTATGTAATTTGTAAATCTTTTTGATGAAGTTTTTTGTTTAGGATATTTTTGAGAGAATTTCTTGGATAGCCTCGAGAGACTTTTGTAGAGAATCTTTGTAATCTTGTTGAGAGAGAGTAAGCAAGGAAATTGCTTATGAATGTTGTCTTTTTGTATGTTGTAATTTAGTGTCATTGGGCATATATGGGAGTCATAGGGTGTTTATAGTCAAAAGTATCAGTTTACCGAGGCAAAGTTGATGGTGACAGTTACACATATGGTTGTGCAGCAAAATAGAATGTCAGTCCTAGGATTGGTCAATCTGTAATTTAGTGCCATTGAGCATCTATGGAATTATAGAGTATTTATAGTCAAAATTTTCAGTTTTCCAAGCCGAAGCTTATAGTGAAATCCACACTTGAGTTCTTTGTAGCATATCAAAATGTCCTTATTGAGAGAGCCTTGTAAGTCCCAAGATAGGACAATGAGCCATATGTTGCGAGACCTCTTTTAGAAGGAGGATAACCACTTTATGTGAGATATTTATGCCTTGTAGACCAATCCCGGGTTGGGAGAATGAAGTCTTTGCAAACAATAATTAATGAAATGGTTTGTGGATTAAGCGAGCCCAAAGACGTAGCCAAAATATTTGGTGAACTATGTTAACAACTTGTGTATTATGCCATTTGACTTGTTGTTCTTACTTCACTTCATTTCAACATTTTAATTCCGCAAGTTAATTGTGCAAATTAATGAAGTTTTGGTTAAGTGGATTCAAATGATAATTGCAAATAGTCAGTAATGGTCATAATTCCCCAATAAGGTTGGATGTTAATGTATGCTTATGAGTTAAATTGACATCTAAGGATTTTTTGGATTAAGTGGTATCGGAGTAGGTTTGACAGATATTTTTGAGTGAATCCAAACAAGGTGAAGGCACGCTTGAAGACTTCCAATTTGAAAGTGTAGGTATTGGTTGCAAAAGGAAAACCATGACAAAAGCATTGAAGCGAGAATGGCTTCAAGAGATCGAAGAGATCAACCAAAGTATTAAGGTAGAGAATGTTGAGTTGAGAAGGTTGTTGCACATATTAGAGGATGCAAAGAAAAAGTTGCAACTTCAGTTGCAATCCATTGAAGAGGCTTTGGTATAGTTTCAGAATGCAAAAGGATTAAAGAAACCATCCTTCACACCAGATTTGGAAACTATTTCTGAGATACAGAGTAGAAGTAATTATTCGATTTCACATTTTTCCCATCAAGATGATTCTTTTGGTGCATTTGAAAAGCACACTAAAGGTGTTGGGTTGAAATTGCTAATGAAAATGGGATATGAAGGAAAATGCATTGGAGTTAATGGCCAAGGTATATATAATCCCATAGAAGTGGTAGAATGACCCTGTTATGCAGGATTGGGTTATGGAAAAGTGAAATTTGGAGAATGCTCCAAAACAATGGAGGCGAGAAATTCTTCAAGTTATGAGTCTAAGTCAGTGCAGAAAGAACGCTCACAAGTTGGTGGTGCATCACACCATGAAAATGACAATGATTGCAAGTCATCTCAAAATAGAAATGATCATTTCGAAGGACGAGTTAAGTCAATTCCTCCTCGTCAAGTCTACACTAAAGACAACCATGAAAGGTATAAAGGTCACGATGACTTAAAATATTTCTTTGATTATAAGAAGTATAGTCATGCAATTCAAACCTTGTGGAATATGTAGCCTTGCACTTTTTGTCGATCACATAACCATTGTGTGATCAAGTGTTGAAAGAAGAAATATTTGTATAGGAATTTGATCATTTTTGTTGGATATTTTCAGCTCAGGTAGTGATTCTCCATAAGAAAGTACAAGAAGACCCATCTACACCATTATAGAATCCCTAGGAAGAAGTTGAAGAGCTAGGAAGAGAAGTTGATGCCACCCATAAAAGACAAAAATAAATTTGAAGACCCAGAATAAGAAGTCGGCCCCAGATAGGCGCCCAAATTAGTATAAATATAGGACTGGGTCATTTCATTTGGATAGGTAGACAACTCCTTATGCAGTGTGCGCAAGGCAAATGCAGCTGGAGTTTTGGTAATTTCAGTATTTCTGGTTTTCTGGTATCATGGAGGGTGCACCTCACTTGGAGAATATCTTGCTTGGTTATTCTTGGTCATCTTATTGAAGTTCTAGGTCTTGGTGATGCTATCCTTGGGGAGGATCTTCTCTGTATGGTATTTTGGCTATTGATGGTGATGTATTGGTAATATCTTGGACTGAATTATTCTATAGAAAAGTTGTTGGGTTTTCTCCCAAGTTTGGGTTTCCCAGGATAAACTCTTGTGTTCTTGTGTCCATTGTGCATGGTTAATATTTCTAGATCTTGTTATTTCTGCTGCAGTATTATAGTTAATATTTTCATTGTATAGTTATTCTATGATAACTGTTGTATAAAAGTATATATTGTTATTAATCATAATGTAATAACTATCAATATTTGAGAATCATATAAACATCAACATGGTATTAGAGCTAGTTGAAATATTTCCACTGCACAGTTTCTAGTTGCCACTACAATTTTCCGCTACAAATTTGTCATTTCACAAACCTGAACTTGTCTAGATTGTTGAGAAAATTATTGGAGGAAGGTGAGATTAATATTTCTATAGATAAAATCTCACTAACCTATCACACCCCCTGGTGTTCTTAGACTGCAACTTAGTGAAAGTTGAAATTTCACCCTAAAAACCCACTATTGCAGTTGCAACAACTTTCTTTGTGAAGCTCGTTGAGCATTTATTGGGATGATTTGAGGAAAACTTTCTATATAGAGGAACTCGCCTTTCCCTAGCGCACCTACTACACTTCTCAAATTAACTTTCCATCAAAATTGAAATTTTAGGGTTTTCAGAGTGATTGACATTTTCTTGGACATTGAACTTACTACTATCTTGATTTTGTGATTTATTCATGTATTGATGTTGTCTAGTTTCAGATTAAAAAGACAATCTACATGGTTCTATAAATATCATAGGTATGCACTTGTATGTGTTTCCAATTTATATCATTTAGCAGAGCATGATGGTATTTGTTGGGGATGTGCAAGGGACTTTGTCCAAGCAGTGATAGAAGATCCTAAGGGATCTCAAATGTAGTGCACTCAGAGGAAGCCCAAAAGTTGGAGGCAAAAATAATGATGTCTTCTATAGTATATGTCAACTCTAAATCAAATGGAACAACAATAACAAGACTCCAGGTTTGCTATCAGGTTTGATATTTCATATTGTTGCATCTTAAGTAAAATGTTGTAACTGGGACAACAATATTTAGAGGTTTATTACTGCTGAGCTTTTGCTATCAAATATAACACTTGAATATTGTTGGTACTATGATCATTATGTAAATGCTCACTATTTATTACTAATGATTCACTTATTTACAAGATGAAATTGATCTCTTCTAGGAGATGTTCTTGGTTGTTGTCTTTGTCCCAGGTAGGTTACTATGGAGGTCACAACACTAGAAAAGTGTTTCTCTTGTATTTTTTTCTTGTTTTGTTCCATGCAGGTTACCACAAAGGAATGATTGGTAACAACACTGGAAAATTATTGTTCATGTTTCCCATTTTTTATTCTTGTTCTTATTTCCTTATCATAAGAATATTGTTCTTGTGTGCTATTTTTTTTTTATTGCGCTTGTTCTGGGTAGGTCACAGATGATAGCTCTAAGACAGAGATATAGTGACGATTGCATGAGGCAACATATTAAATGGTATCTAGTTTGAGACATGGAGTAGGCTATCCATACATGGAGTTGTATACATGATTGTATACATCCATATAATCAAGGAGAAGAAGACGAAGTTAGAACCTTCTGGAAAGAATAACACTTTTGTGGGATACATAGTGTTCCACATGGAGATTGATGAGGGGGAGGAGAAGACTCTGAAGCATGACCATAATTTTCAGTTGTTCACCCTTCATATCATCAGGAAGATTCGGTAGAGCCAGAAGAGATAGTGGATCTATCTAGAGACGTTGTAGTCACTACGAAGAGGCTAGCATGGCTTCATGATATGTTGTAGGATGTAGTGAGACATACAACTTTTCGTGGATTCTCGAGTTACATGGAGTCACATTATTGATTCCACAACCTTTTAGTTATGAGGAGGACTAGGTGGATCCACTAGTGGTGAGGCAGACAACCCCACCTAGTATCGGTGTAGAGGAAGCAAGAGTTCAAAGGTAGTAAACCCTTAGGATCCAGTAGGGAGGAGAAACCTCCAGGAAAGTTCATTGGAGATCATAATTCAGAGGAGATCAAAAAATGCAGAAGGAGCATATAGCTCCAGAGATTGTACACATAAATATATAGATTCCAATTGAGCAGGGAGTGCAATAGACAGATTGAGCACCTCAAGGTGTTTCTTCTGCTTGGAATCAATTATGATTTATGGGATAAGATGGAAGCATGCTTCTGTAGCACTCAATACAGTAGAGACGGAGTATGTCACAACCAATGTCGCAAGTTGTGAAGTGGTGAAAATTCAGAAGCTTCTTGTAGGACTTCATCCGAGACATGGTTTAGAAGGGAGTAGTGAAGCTCTAATACTTATCCATAAATGAGAATATTGCAGATATCCTCCTAGAGTGGCCATGCTGACTTGGCTGAGGAGGATGTTACACAAGATTAGCCATGTTGATTTGGCTAGTGATGAGCGTTGATGTTTCAACATCGTGCATAAATTCTCCCAGATTGGCCATGCACGGGGATATGCTAGTGCTGATATGACCAAAGGGAAAATGATTCATTCACTCACAGGGCCCTGCTGGTGGTGAATTTCCCAGGTATGTTGATGTTCTCCGGGAAATAACATCGAGCAGACATTATCCTAGATTGGTCATGCACGAGGCTATGCTAGTCCTGATATGACCAAAGGGAGAATGATCCATTCACTCACGGGGCTCTGCTAGTGTTGAATGGCCTAGGTATGTTGATGTTCTCCAGGAAATAGCATCGAGCATACATTATCCTAGATTGGTCATGCATGGGGCTATGCTAGTGTTGATATGACCAAAGGATAATGATTCATTCACTTACGGGGCTCTGCTAGTAGTGAATGGCCCATAACTTCAGGAAGACATTATCCCATATTGGTTTTGCATGGGGCTATGCTAGTGATGATATGACCAAGGGTAATGATTCATTCATCCACATAGATTTTCTAGTGGTGAGTATCCTGGGTAAACATCGAGAAAACATTATCCTAGATTGGTCATGCACTGGGATATGCTAGTGTTGATATGACCAAGGGTAATGATTCATTCACTCAAGAGGATTTTCTTGTGGTGAATGACCCAGGTATATTCATTCTCCTGACAAGGAGTGGATGGACTCGAGATGCTATCACATACATATTTCAGGATGGAATGCATGTGCGGAGATGGCACATCAACTTGACTCATGAAGAAAATTTTCTATGATTGAAGAAATCCAAGTATAGAGAATGTCTCCTTCGTTGAGAGGGAGTGTTGGAGATTTTCAACTTCAGGCAGTCATTCTCCACAAGAAAGTACAAGAAGACCCAACTACACCATCAAAGAATCCCCAGGAAGAAATTGAATACACAGGAAGAGAAGTTGACGCCACCAATAAAAGACATAAATAATAAAATAAATTTGAAGACCAGGAATAAGAAGTCGGTCCCAAACATGTGCCCAAATTAGTATAAATACAGGACTAGGTCATTTCATTTGTGTGCATAAGGCAGTTGCAACTGCAATTTTGGTAATTTCAGTATTTCTGGTTTTTTGGTATCTTGGAGGGTGCGCCACACTTAGAGAAGTTATTGCTTGGTTATTCTTGGTCATCTTATTAAAGTTCTAGGTCTTGGTTATGCTAGCCTTGGGGAGGATATTCTTTGTATGGTATTTTGGCTATTGATGGTGATGTACTGGTAATATATTGGACCAAATTCTTCTATAGAAAAGTTGTTGGGTTTTCTCCTAAGGTTGGGTTTGATAAACTATTGTGTTCTTGTGTCTACTGTGCATGGTTAATATTTCTAGATCTTGTTATTTTCGTTGCAGTATTATAGTTGAGATTTTCATTGTATATTTATTCTATGACAATTGTTGTATAAAAGTGTTTCTTGTTATTAATCATAAGGTAATTGTTAGAATATGAAAGAATGTGCTCATTTTACCATTGACAATATCACTATTGTCACCCAACCATAGGCCGAAGCCACCCTCCGAGCACCTTGACTTTGACAGAGAGAAGAATTCTGGTAGCAATCCAATAGCCAAGCAAGGCTAATGCACCAAATAAGTAACCAAGGCTGATCAGAGAGTCCAACCCAAAACTGGCACAGTACCTTCCCCAGGACTTGCACACAAAACTGCTAAATTGTAGTGCGCAGAAGTGGCTTTCTACGATTCTGAGAAGTGTGTCAAATGAGAGACTGGCACCCTGTATTTATAGTATTCCTGGAAGACTTTCCTGGGCTGACTTCTCATTCTGGGTACTAATTAATTCATATTAATTATCTTTCTTCAGCCGACATCTCATCTAGGGTTACTTGCATTTATTTTCTTTCTTTCAGAACATTCTCATCATGTCAAAGGTCACAGTAGAGGTTCATACCTCCTGAAGCTAACATAATATCAACACTCTGTCCTAGCTAGGGAGGTATAATTGATAATGGTCTTGAGCACAAACATACCATTCAACTGGTAGTATCACGAGCATCGTCATTATTATCCAACTGGATAAATTCCATGACTATTAGTACAATATCAATTGATAGAACAAGATTGTGTTTATCCATGGTAGTACACAACTACTCAAACCACGACACATAGTCACAAACAGTGGAACATACCCACCACAGTAGCATATCTCTACTATCTAGAGACAGGCAGTCTCCATAACAATCATCTGATATCAACCTGCACAGAAAATATTGTTATGATATAAACTGAATCATGTGGGTCATTCTTTCACTCACATCTGTGAGATTTGAAAGAGTATCTGCCCTCAGAGTAGAACATCAATGATGGGCTATCTAGACTATTCTTCTCAATCAAGGAAGAATGATTGTTATGATTTCTGAGCCTGGACTATTCCTCCGACACTAAAAAAAGTGTAACCTGAAGAGAATGAATCTGCCCTAAGGAATGCCTTTCCTTGATTGTTGAACCTGGACCATTCCCCACCCCAGGCCATTCGTCTAGTACTAAACAAAGTGCATCCTAGAGAGAATGAATCCACCCTAAGGAATGACTTTCCGGACCATTTCCCATGTTAACCACAAGAGGAAATGACTGTCTTGCACCAACCTCCAAAACATACCATTCCTCATGTTAACCACAATGAGAAATCGTTGTCCGACGAGGTGTGCCATTATTATTGAGTAACCCTCAAGAAGAGAGACTTCCCTAGACCACTTCCCATGTTAACCAAAATGGTAAGTCGCTATCTATGGTACATAAACAATCTGGACCATTTTCCGCATTGGAAAATGTCTGTCCATCAGAAATCTCAATCCACTTTCCGAACTGGAAAGAATTTGCCCAAGCTAGAATATTTTTCAATCTTGAAAATGAATGTCCTCAATAATATGTCAGTGCTCCCTCCCAACCTTGAGAGTCATTTCTTCCCTTTCAACTAAGGGAGTTATTTCCACAATCCCCATCATGTCTCGGAAATATGCAAACTTTATTCTGGACAAAGGCTTTGTCAGGATATCTATTGTCTTCTCATCTATGGGGATATACTGGAGCTTTACTTCTCCTTCCTAGACTTTATCTCGAATAAAGTAGTATTTGATCTCAATATGTTTCGAACTTTCATGAAACACTGGGTGTTCTAATAGTCTTATACAACTCTGATTGTCACAATGTATTATGGTCGAATCTGGAACCTGATCAAATAAATCGAAGATTAGCTTCCTCAGCCATATTGCTTCTATGCATGCTTCATGAGCTGCGATATATTTTGCTTCTGCTGTGTTGAGTGCAACAGACTTTTGTTTCCTACTACCCCAAGATATCATAGCGGAGCCCAAGCTGAAACACATTCCTGAAGTACTCTTCCTGTCTTTTGCACTTCCTTCCCAATCTGAATCTGTGAATCCATGAAGCTGTGTATCATTGGATGTGGTATATCTTAAGCCATAGTTTATTGTCCCACTAATATATCTTAGGAAATGCTTTGTAGCTATCCAATGTTCATGCCTAGGTTCCACATGGAACTGGCTTAGTGTATTCATGACAAAGCAAATGTCTGGTCGATTACTTACCAAATACATCAATGACCCAATTAATTGTCGATATAGTGATGGATCTACTAGATCAAAATCTGGATCTTTTACTTTTCTTATATCTATAGTCATAGGAGTGTATATGGATTCACAATCCATCATTCCAAACTTTTGAAGAATCTTTATTGCGTACTTTCCTTGTCCAAGGAATACTTCACCACGCTTATGCCATACTTCTAGTCCCAAGTAATAATGCATGAGACCTAGATCTTTCATATCAAATTCAGAATCTAGTTCCTTTTTGCACTGGATGATGAGAGACTCTTCACCTGTTATGAATAGATCGTCAACATATAGTAGGAGAATTACAGTTGCATTGTCCACGACTTTGTAGTAAAGGTTTGGATCTGCATGACTTTTGGAGAAACCAAGTCTCGTTAGATAGCTATCCATTCTAGCATACCAAGCCTTTGGAGCTTGCTTGAGTCCATATAAATCTTTATTTAATCTGCACACGTGAGTGTTTTTGGAATGTACTTCAAACCCTTGAGGTTGTTCAATATATACTTTTTCTTTGATTGCTCCATTTAGGAAAATTGTCTTTACATCCATCTGATGTAAGTTCCATCCCATGGAAGCGGCAAGAGATATGATAGCTCTAATGGAAGTATATCTAGCAACCAAAGAAAAAGTTTCTTCATAATATTCTCCCTCCTTCTGGGAGAACCCTCTAGCTACGAACCTTGATTTATATTTATCCACACTTCCGTCTGTTGTATGTCTAATCTTATATACCCATTTTGAAGTTACCACTGATTTTTCTTTAGGTCTAGGTACAATTTCCCATACATAATTTTTCATAATGGATTGGTGTTCTTCCGTCATAGCTTCTTTCCATTGTTTCTTTTGAACTGCTTCTTCAAATGTGGTAGATTCTTCATCTAGAAGCTTCGTCATATATGTTGCATAACTTGAGAACCTTTTAGGCTTCTTACTTCTTCTGAATGTTCCTTCTGGAACCTTGAGTCTTTCTGCGTCTTGTAAGGTAGCTTCAAGCCAAGATGGTTGTTTCTTGGTCTTAGGTACGGTCTCTGAATCAATGGTCTCACATGGTTGCATATGATGATCAGTTTGTTCCTTTTCGTCACTTTGGTTTTCTGTGCTTTCTTCAATAGGTTCTTCATTCTCTTCTTCTTCTATAGTTTCTTCTATGGATTTCTTGAAATCCTTCTTTTCATTGAATGTCACATCTCTGTTGAATTCGATCTTATGTTGTTCTGGAATATAGATTCTATAGGCCTTGTATGAATCGCTATATCCCATTCTTTCCTGAGGGTTCTAGTTTATTCCTTTTGTCCTTGGGAATGTGAGAGTAAACAAGACATCCAAATATTATTAGGTTTTACACATTAGGTTTCTTACCTGAGAATGCTTCTTTTGGAGTCATGTCCTTCAATATGCAATGAGGAATTCTGTTTTGCACATATATTGTTGTCATGGTTGCTTCTCCCCATAAGAACATGGATAAACCTTGATCATTTAGTAGTGATTTTACTGTTTCTTCGATAGATCTGTTCTTTCTTTCTGCTACACCATTTTGTTGAGGATTATGAGAAACAGTTAGCGCCCTCTTAATCCATGTTGATTTGCAGAATGCAACGAATTCCTTCGAAGTGTATTCTCCTCCATTATCTGTTCTTAATGTTTTGATCTTCTTGTTTGTGAGGTTCTCTATCTTTGCTTTGAATTCTTGAAACTTGTTGAATACTTCGTCTTTTGTCTTCATTAGATATAACAAGGTCTTTCTTGAATAATCATCTATGAATATTACGTAGTAAAGACATCCTCCTAGAGATTTGAATGGCATCGGACCACAAACATATGAGTGTATCAGATCTAGAATCTCCTTAGATCTGTTGTTGCTACTTGGGAATGGTTTATTGATATTCTTCCCAAGAGCACATCCTTTGCAAATTCCTTCATGTGTGGACTGCAATTCTGGTATTCCCTCAACCATCCTTTTGAGAAAAGGTAATGCTTGATAATTAATATGAGTGTACCTTCTATGCTAGAGTTCATTGGCATTGACTTCATCATGTATGAGGGCTTCTTCATTTTGTTCTAGTAGTCTATATAGATTTCCTTCACGACTTCCAATAACCCTAGCATTATCTATGATGGAGTCTTTATGCCAAGATAACACCTTTCCATCTAGAAAGCTATTATGTTTCCTTTGTCTTCTAGACAAGATATCGATACAAGATTCTTTTCTAAACCATGTACATATAAAACATTTCTTAAATGAACATTGTTACCTGTTTTCAACATGACGGAGGCTTGTCCAAATCCTTTGACTGGGTAAGTGCTTTTGTCTCCAAGCTCTACCTTGTACGATGTCTTCTTCTTATTTAGATTTGAGAGTCTGGCTTGATCTCCTGTCATGTGCCTAGAAGCTACACTATCGATTATCCACATGTCATCGTCAATCGTTCCAGTGAGTGTTGAGTAGTGTAGAAGACTGATCTTTTCACTTATGTCTTCGGTTGACTAGTAGTTGGTCATGCCTTGATCCAAAAATTCAACTCTAACGTTTCTATCTTCTAAGAGAGACAAAAGGTGCGCTGGACTAGGGTAGATTTGAATATCTTCTCCTTGAGCGAGATGATCCATCACAAGGTGTTGGATCTGAGATTTAGGGTTTATGCAACTACTCCTGCTAGAAACTCTAGCGGCAGTGTTTTGGAAGCTGCTCCTGCTAGTAACCCTAGCAGCAATGTTTTGGAAGCTTCTCTTGCTAGTAACCCTAGTGACAGATCCTCAACGAACTCAGTATCTTAATGGCTATGCTTCCTTCCAGCAATTAGACTGAATGAAGGAGGTGTGGGCCCATAACCTGTTAGAATATGAAAGAATGTGCTCGTTTTACCATTGACAATATCACTATTGTCACCCAACCATAGGCCGAAGCCACGCTCCGAGCACCTTGACCTTGACAAAGAGAAGAATCCTGGTAGCAATCCAATAGCCAAGCAAGGCTAATGCACCAAAGAAGTAACCAAAGATGATCAAAGAGTCCAACCCAAAACTGGCATAGTACCTTCCCCAGGACTTGCGCACAAAACAACTAAACTGTAGTGTGCAGAAGTGGCTTTCTGCAATTTTGAAAAGTGTGTCAAATGAAAGATTGACGCCCTGTATTTATAGTATTCCCGACAGACTTGGCTGGGTCGACTTCTCATTTTGGATACTAATTAATTCATATTAATTATCTTTCTTCAGTCGACATCTCATCTAGGGTTACTTTCATTTTTTTCTTTCTTCCGGAACATTCTCATCATGTCAAAGGTCACAATAGAGGTTCATACCTCCTGAAGCTACCATAATATCAATAGTAATAACTATCAAGAGTTGAGAATCATATAAACATCAACAATTTCCACTGAAAAGAAGGTAAAGCATGAAAAATATCTTCCAAGTCCACATAAAAGAAGGACTTATTGTCGAAGAATAAGGGAAAAAAACATTACACTCATTGCAATATGAGTGGACACTGAATGGAGAAGTGTTGGAAACTTCATCCACAACTTCATTTGAAGCAATTTAATGAAGTTGTGAAAGCACCTACAAAGAAATAGGTAGCAACATCAGTTTAGGTTGATTATTTGTTTTATAAGTTCGAAAAGGAATTCTCTATGATGGCTTGTCTTGGTAGTATAGTGTATGAGGACATTGAAGCATGGTTTGTGTACATTGGCTTATCTCACCACATGAAGGGAATGAGGTCAATTTTCTTTTTCTTTTCATAGATAGATTCAGACAGCTATGTGGGTTGTGGGACTAATTTTCGACATGCAATGAAGAGGGTTGGATGGGTGAGATTCCAGCTAGAGTTAGGAGGATCTCTGGAAATGGCAGAGATGTTGTTTGTTCCAGAGCTAAAGGTAAATTTTCTCTCAGTATCATCTTTGGAGGATGAGGGTTATGGAGTTGCGTTCCAGCATGGACATGTGTTCATATATCCAGAGAGAGCTACACAAGAAATAACAGGAGTGCATGGTGTCATATATGAGAGGTTATACAAATTTCTAGGAAACCCTGTGATTGGATCCAGTGGGTTCTTGGATTCAAAGTTGGTCTCAGTATCAGAGACAAACAATTGTGAGGTTTCTTCCAGCACTGTAAGAAGAAGAAGCCCATGAAGAAGCCCACTTATCCAGGGAATATTCCATTAAGGGGAAGCAACCTAAAGTGGAACATTCATGGTTATCATTTTTGAATAGCCAAGTTTAGCATGCATATGTAGCACCTTCAAACCATTTTTCCATTGTTGTAAATTAGGATAGAAATAATCTTATTTGTATGAAGTGTGGAGGTAGAGTAATTATTAAAAGAGTGAAATAAGAAGAAATGGTTTTTATTTAATGTCATGTCCATGTAAGATATATATCTTAATGCCTTGTGAGCAGCAAGTGAAATAACACAGTTTCTTTTGGAAACATGTTTGGATTTTTCTTTTAGGGAAGACAGTAAAGGAGATGAACAATAGGTTCATTCAGAGACTCCAACAAATACACCAGGCAATACAAGGACATTTAAAGGAGGGCCAAGCCAAGATGGGAAAGACATGAAAAGAACCAGAATGATTAGTTCCAAGATGGAGATCATTGTGAAGTGCATATAAACAAAGTGGATAGAGACCAGAAAAGTTAAGAAGTTGATCCTTACTTAGTTGTTGAGTAATCTAGAATTTTGGAGGTTGAAAAGTTCTTCCATTGGGGAGGTGTGTTCTAGGTGGATTTGAGAATGCTAAAAAATTGATAGTATCAAATGGTGATGGAAATGATTCCATTGCGTAGAGATCAAAGAGATCTTTCCAACGCAACTTGAATGGACTCAAACAGACGTCGTATGAGAAAGATATGGTCTTCTGAAGTTTTGGAAAACATGTAAAAATGGCAAAGGGTAGGTTCCATGTGCCGTCACTGGAAAGGTGACATGTGGCAATGTACAGATGACATGTGGCATTGTACAGTCATGAGACATGAAAATACAAGTGATGATGTGGAACTGTACGTACAATTGACGTGGAAATACAACATTGTTTCGTGCTAGAACTTTGAGTCAAGTTCTATTGTACAAGGGAGTCTTGTGGCCAAAACTCTAAGCCAAGTTATTTTATGTTATGTTTTTAGTTCTTGTTGGGAGTTGCAATTTGTAAAGCTTTTTGATGAAGTTTTTTTTTTTTGAAGAGATTTTTTAGAGTTCTTAGAGAGCCTCAATAGAATTTTGTAGAGAGTCTTTGTAATCTCGTTGAGAGAGAGTAAGCAAGGAACTTGCTTACAAATGTGGTCTTTTTGTATGTTGTAATTCAATTCCATTGGGCATCTATGGGAGTCATAGGGTGTTTATAGTAAAAGTCTCAGTTTTTCGAGGCGAAGCTGATGGTGACAGTTACACCTATGGTTGTGCAGCTGAACAAAAAGTAAGTCCCAAGATGGGTCAATCTGTAATGTAGTGTTATTGAGCATCTATGGAACTATAGAGTGTTTACACTCAAAAGTTTCAGTTTTTGGAGGAAAATTTGATAGTGACATCCACACTTGAGTTCTCTGTAACAAATCAAAATGTCATTATTGAGAGAGCCTTGTAAGTCTCAAGATGGGACAATGAGCCACATGTTGTGAGATCTCTTTGAGAAGGAGGATAGCCACTTTATGTGAGAGACTTATGCCTTGTACACTAGTCCTAGGTTGGAATAATGAAATCTTTACAAAGAAGAATTAATGAAGTAGTTCATGGATTAAGCCAACCCAGAGACGTAGCCAAAATATTTTGTGAACTTCATTAACAACTTGTGTAATGTGATATTTGACTTCTTGTTGTTCTTACTTCACTTCATTTCATCATTTTAATTCTGCAAGTTAATTGTGCAAATTAATGAAGTGTTGGTTAAGTGAATTCAAATGATAATTGCAAATAGTCATTTATGGTCATAATTTCCGAATAAAGTTGGGTGTTAATGTATGCTTATGAGTTAAATTGACATCTAAGGATTTTTTCGGATTAGAGAGGCACCATCGAGCACAATCAAAATTGGAAATACGAGCACTTGGGTCCACCTTAGAGTGAAAGGAATTGCAAGTGTAAGGAAAGTCTCATATAAAAAGAGGACACCTCAAAAGTGCTAAGGCAAAAGAGAAGAGGTCATTCACAAGGAGTGAAAAAAAATTGTGGTTTGTGCTAAGTTCAAGGGTTGATACAATAAAGAAAATTGCACTCGCTAAGTGAGAATAAGAAGACAAGATCTGCAAGAGGTGGGCTTGTGGTTGCTTCAGGGGTTGAATTGTACAAGCTTGTTGGGCAGAAGATGGAAGGTAATGTTGTCTTAGACTCAATATATATTTGTAATAGAGTTTAGACAGAAGGTAATGTTTCCTTAAATTCATTATACATTTGTAATAGAGTTGCAGACAGAGGATTGCAACTCCCTTATTGTATATATGTAACATTATAAAGCAACAGCCTCAAGTTCCACCTATACATGTGTGTTGTGAAATTTTTATGTTGTTGAATGTTATTGTTCCTTGCTTTGCTTTGTGTTGGCTACGCATTGAAATATTGGTTAAATTTTAAAGTATTGTTGAGATGTTTTAAAGGCCACTGTTGTATGTATACCATTGAATGAACTTGGTTGAATATGACTTAGTTGCATTTGACAAATTGTAGCGTAAGGAAAAATTATGGGCAAATTTCAAATGAAGAGGCACAGTTTGGTTGTAGTAGATATAAACTTCCCAAGCCACTATGACCGAGGCTAAGCAATGTCACGCAACCTTAGGTGCCAAAACAAACTTGGTAGAAACTCAAGTTTGCAAAGAAAAATTCAGGTGAATTATAGGTCCATGATGTTATCCTTGTTTATCATCTTACCATGGCTTTTGTTCTAAAAGTCATTCTAGAGGCTATTACAAAAAAATGGCTTTAAATTCCTATGCACTAGAAAATGAGAAAGAGTTGGGATACTATTAGTAAAGTGACATTCCCTCGCAAAACCTAAGGACTTATGAGGATGGGGTTGAAAAACATCTTTTCTTTTGTTAAAACACTAGCAATGAAAAAAATGTGTAGGTTGATAACTAAGGAAGGTATGGAGGTAAGTAACAATGCAAAAGTACATAGAACCCTTATCTTTAGAAGAATGAATAGGAAAGGGAAAAAAACCAATAAATAATGTGTCTATAGTTTGGAAGGTTGTGTTGTTAACTTTCCCTCTAGGAGGAAATTGGCTCATGTGGAAGGTTAGAAAAGAAAACAAAGGAAGGTTGGGAAAAGACCTATGGGTGAGACATGGTGAAGCCCATATTTTATCTATGGAGATGAGTTAAACTTTAGAGTAAAGGTTACCATAAACTCTCTTGATTTGGTGTTGCAAACTCCAACTCCCTTTGGAGTAGGGTGGATAGGAGATTAGATAGACCTAATAGAGGAAGAACCCAAATATTGAAGGCTTATACTACTCAGTTAAAAAAAATGATGTTAGAATAACAAAAGAAGAATATTATCTTGTTTGGTCTAAAAATCATTCTTTAGGGATTACACTACAAAAACCTATGTTTGGGGAGATCACATAAGAGGCAAAGGATCGGTGATGGATACTAAAAGCTCCACTCAAAGTAAAGATCTTTATGTGGATAGTTCTTAAAAATAAGACTTTAAGTTAGGATATTCTTCCAAGGAGAAGTAGGAAAGGCTCAAGCCAATGCACTTTATCTAAGTAGCATTCTAAGTTTTCAAGTCATCTTTTCAAAAAAAATGTTTGTATTAGGAAAATGTGGGCCCAAATAGAAGAGATAGCTTGGTGCAAAGGAGTTTGGGAAGGGGTTTTGGTTGCATAATGTGTGAAGAATTTCAAATGTCAATGTACTTCACAAATTAGGATTGTTTTTATTGGTCTCAAGGTTAATCCTTAACTTGTGAAGGTGGTAACTTTATTGCATCCCCTTTGACAAGTCCGCAATATGGAGATAATTTGATAGGGTTACCCAAGGCTCCCCTCCAAGAAGGGTGTCCTGGAGGCACTCTCCATTTGCATGTTTCTCATTACAAGATTTTTAATGCAGGTTTAATCCTTCTTTCAACAATTTCTCAAAATTGATAGTGCTAAAATTGTTGTTGAAGATGGAACTTTGAAATGAAGATTCCAAAATTTCAGTTTTTGGAGACTATTTTGCACTTACAAATTCGATGAATGGTGCTTTTAGGTAGGAGAGTTTGATATTAAAGCCATTGTTGGAACTGGGAAAAAGCCTTGTTGAAGATGGAACTTGATTCCAAAATTTCAGTTTTTGGAGACTGATTTGCACTTACAAATTCGATGAATGGTGCTTTTAGGTAGGAGAGTTTGATATTAAAGCCATTGTTGGAACTAGGAAAAAGCCTATGAGAGAGGATTCCTACTTTATCTTTCCATCATATATATAAAAAGAGTTGAACTGATGCACTGTCAAAAGAGGGCCTGGTGCTAGAGGTAAACACATACTGTTTTTAAAGCAAGAGAATTCCTTGCAGGCAGTCAGTTTCAATTCTTTATAATTTACTTGAGTTTTAGTTTCAAGATGGTGGAAGTTGTTCTTGATATATTTTGATGCATAGCTTCGTGTAAGAAAGAGGAGGGGACATCATTTTTCTATATACATCATCTTTTTATACATACGTTAGCATTTTTTTCAAGCTGCTGCTGCTCCATCTCTACAATAATGTAGCTTTTGTAATGGGTGTTGGCTAAATGTTCTACATTTTGGGTTTTTTTGGTTGGAATTTAGCAATGTAAATTTGGACAAAATCTATATTTTCTGTTGCTTAAATTACATTTCTGAATGCATAAATGGATTCAGTATGCTGAAAAAACTCTGACGCAATTGGATTATACAATCTTAACCACTCAAATCTACAGATCCAACCATTCATCACCAAATTTTGATCAAAATCAAACGAAAAAAATTACCAAAAAACAGCCAAAAAATAGAGCATTTAAACCACTACTTTGTAATGTGTTGATGGTAAGATAGTAAAATCTCCACCTTATTGATAATGGCATAATCTCAACGTTCTATGTTCTTTATTTTGATAATTATCACCAACCATACAATTATTTGAAAAATAATTTTATCATCAACCTTTTGTAAACAATTTTTAAAATAATTTGTATGATCAACCTTTTGTAAACAATTTTTAACCCTTTGTAATAAACATAATAAACATAGACTTCTGATAATAATTTCAACAGATTTGCATAAGATCACATAAAAATGATCGATTTAAACCAATACTTTAAAATATCACTCATTCATTCGCATTAATAGTAGGGAGGATAATAGCATCACAGGAGACAACGCGCCTCTCGGCTATGAATATACAACACAAACAACTTGTGCGGTGTGTTCCGCAAATAATGTGGCGGAACTGCGCGCCCACTCGGAAACCATACATAGCATACGAATAACGGGATTAAGCTGCCTAAGCAGCAGGCGAAAGAGAGAGCAAAGGGTTTGGCTGAGGAATGCCAGCAGCCAGTATGGAGTTGCTGGCCATCTGTTGCAGCTCAGACGGAGTCTCTGCATCGGGTATGGAGTCAGTTGATTTGAAGTCCAAGGACGGATCGTTATAGATGTCCCACCACTTCTGTACCAAAATCTTTATATCCTCCCTGTCCATGTTCTCCTCCTCGCCCGTGTACCTCCAGGGCTTCGATCCCTGCACAACCATGATTGAGAAATGAATTAAAGTTTTCCAAAGACTTTGGGACATAATTAATGCAATTCGGGGCAGGTTGCAAATACTTACAGCAGCGCAGTAATGGACGACTTTCACTTTGTCCAATTCCACGTTCTCCGGGTGGCGCCACAGCATGGCCAAGACCAGATTGTAAGCCAAGGGAATGGGTTTGTAAACCTTGTTGAAGAACATGTTCAGGAAGTCCTGCTCCGCGAAGGAAGTGGGAGGGGTGATTCTCAGGGTTTCAAGGAGCGTATCGCAGGTCAACTTGCTGGGCTCGAACACAAACATACCCGCATTGAAGTATAGGGAAGGCGGCTGCCCTAATTCCTTTGGCCACTCCACCTTCTCCGGGCACTGCTGGCAGTAACCGATCTTGTACTGCCGAGTGTGGCTCCACGTCTTCTCGCAGAAGCAGTCCATCACAGCATAAAAATGGCCGTCCGGGAGATCAAAGAGGTGATCGATGTTGTCGTACACTTGGATGTCGGCGTCCAGGTATATGAGCTTGCTGTATTCTTCAAACTGGACCATCACAAAACCCATAAGACACAGATTTCAGATATTTAATTCTTTAGATAAATGTAAGAATTCTTTTCATTTCCGCCATGGAAACACAAGCAGTAATACATTAAAGATTCAACAAAACCCATAAGATACAGATTTCAGATATTTAATTCTTTAGATAAATGTAAGAATTCTTTTCATTTCCGCCATGGAAACACAAGCAGTAATACATTAAAGATTCAACAAAACCCATAAGACACAGATTTCAGATATTTAATTCTTTACATAAATGAAAGAATTCTTTTCATTTCCGCCATGGAAACACAAGCAGCAATACATTAAAGATTCAACAAAACCCATAAGACACAGATTTCAGATATTTAATTCTTTAGATAAATGTAAGAATTCTTTTCATTTCCGCCATGGAAACACAAGCAGTAATACATTAAAGATTCAAGAAAGGGGAATGGCCGTTAGTCATAATTATACCTCCCATATCCGGAGCTTGGAATAATTGATGACATAATAAGCCATGGCGAACTGAACTTGGTTTTCCGGAGGATAGATGGGCTCGATTTCACGGACAATGCAACCCTGACTCCTCAGCAGCCGTCTGTGTTCCTCGGGAACATCTGGGAGAACGGCTACGATGAGGGGGTAGGGGGAATTGACCTTGCGGAGGCCTTTTACAAGACCAACAACGCCCTTGACATAGTCTCCCGCTCCAGCCAAGAACGTCACGTACGCTCTCTTCGAGTATCCTCCGCGCAGGCCGCTTACCGCCACTGCTTTACCCCCCGCGGCGTTGATCAATACTTCTGCAGTCACCTCCGGAGCCATCTCTGATTCTTGAATCACAATTCTCTGTATAAACAACAAGACAAGCCGAGAAAAACTCGCTCGCAATTACACAGAAGGCACTTGGAAACTGAAACAATTCTTGACAAAATCGGTTGCAGTGCGGTGTTGTTATATAGAGTTCTGCCATCTCCAGAAGCATCTGATGAACTGAAATGACAGGACAATCCGCGGAATTATGTGGAATGAAATACGAAGAAGAACCCAGAAAAACTAGATTCTTCCTTCACAGTTCAGATCGATTGCCCGTCCTGCACGAGAAATCAACGGCTCGCTTTGCAATATAGAAATGATAGTTCTCGACTTCTCGTGACTTCGACCGATTTACTCGCATGTATCAGTGACACGTGTCCCAATTAAATTTCTGTTAGCATCTCTGTTTCGCTGTTGCATTCAGGTTAGGGTCCTCGTGCACGATTGGTCCACGTGGTAAACAAATCTCGCTATGCTGACAAATGTCTTGACGTCCACGTGTCAGGTAAAACGTGTGCCAATGGCCTTGAAAATAAAATAGAGTCCACCAATAATGTTTTCAATTAAAGTAACACGAAATTTTTTATATTACGGGGGCGGGGACAAGAAGAAAGACCGTGACTTATGACATTGATTTGATTCAGTTTCCTCCACATATTTCTACACACGGCTTTAATTTTCAAACGCAAATGTTCAATTCATTTGATTTCTTCCAAAAATTTAAGCATGGCTTGAAATCTCTCGGTCAATACTAGAGAAATGAATGAATGGTGTTATGTATATGTGATGTGCATGTTATGGTGAGTTGATTACTATGACTAATGTAGTAGGATCATCTTGAATTGAGATTTGCATAATATTTAGAAGAATGTGGAGTAGGAGAGATGTGGTGTTTTGATTAGTAAATGAAAAAAATGTAAGTAGAATTTATAGATATTATTCATATTTATTGGAGAAAAGATAGATAGCTACCACAATAACTTAGAAATAATGGAGTAAGCACCAGTTATAAGCTTCAGTTATGAGAGTCAGTTGTAGGTGTGTTAAGAGTCACTTCATAGTTGAGAGTCTAGTTGTCTTTGGTTTGCATGTAACCCACTCGGTAGAGTCTTTTCCTATATAAGGATGTAATCTGTCTTCATTGAATAAGATAGAAGTGAGCATAGCCTCACCGTGTTGTTTGTTTAGTCTATTTTATCTTGGTATCAGAGCCACAGGGAGAGGGCGTGGATAGCCTGAGAAACGTTTGATCAGATGCATGAGCAAATCTGTCTGGTGCATTCCTCCATTTACTGAAATTCTGTTGAAGAGGTAAAATACAGTTCTGTTTTTCACTTTTGTTTGGGAAGTCACGATTTGCTTGCATGAGTTTGTGTTGCGTATACAAGGAGAAGGATTATAGCTTGCATGTGTGGAGTTTAAAGCAAAATCGTGAAGGTTTTTAGTTTGTGGTCTGCGTGAATTTTCGTTGGGTCGCGATCTTTGCTGAGTCGCGGGCTTGCGTGAGTTCTATGAGGTTGGAGCGTGGCATGAGGCTGATCCACCATTTGCAAAGTTTGAATGTGTGCAAGGAAAGCACGAGTTTTTATTTTTGAACCATTTGCATGCGTGGAGCAAATGAGGTAATGCGTGGAGTTTAAAGTGGTAAAGTGTGGTAATATATATATAGTTTATATATTTTTTTGGGTCGTGGCTTATTCCGTGTGGCAAAGGAGCATTTAAATAAGCATGAAGTATAAAGTTTTTTATTAAAGGTCGAGTTTTCTTATTAAAGTGGAGTTATAAAGGATATTTTTTTAATTAAAAGTTGATAAAGTGATTGCATGTCGACAGATTTAAGAAATTAAGATTTATTATTAAAGATGGATGTATGTGGAGTTTAAACTTTATATGGAATATAAAGTTTATTATTTTGAAGTGAATTTTTATTCAAAGTGGATATAGTTGAAGTATAAACTTTAAAAGTGGATATTAAAGTTTATTCAAGAGAATATTATTTGTGAGATTTTGTGTGTGAAATCTAAGAGTCGAGATTGAGACAGATTGGTGGTATCCGAAAGCAGGTCGACAGAAAGTTGCATATCCTTGGTGATTCACTTGTAGAGACTAACTTGCAGAGATGGTGAATCCTCTAGCGGAGACCTACCTCAACGAAGCCAACAAGCTAGATGGCTCGAATTTCATTAAATGGAAATTCAAGATGCAGACGCTCATGGAGAGCTATGGTGTCTGGAACATTGCGAAGGGAACTAAACTGAAACCTGATGCGGCTACAGGTGTGACAGCAGCACAGATCCAAGATTGGGAGAAGCGCGAAAACAAGGCAAAGGTATTGTTGCGTATCTCTGTTAAAGATAACATAATTCCACATATTAGAGAAGCTACAACTTCTGCTGCAACATGGACAACGCTTAAAACATTGTATGAAACTAGCAACACA
>SNQJ01S0054901.1:65206-88238 GCA_010110895.2 Picea sitchensis | reverse complement strand
CTGAGATAGTCTTTTGGAGGTCCAAAAGCTTCCCAATGGGGAGGTGTGATCAGGGGATCAAATCTACTCAATTTTCAAAGTTCTCGGAACGCGATGAAAATAGTTCCATTGTGTCCGTCTCGTTTTCCTGATTCCGGAAGTATATTTATTTTCGCGAACAGAGTCCGTATGGAGGAGATATCGCGATTTGACCGCCAAGTCAAACAGGGAAAAATTTGGGGTGCTGACTGTACCTGTCCGTACAGTCCGGACGGCCACGTGGAGGGCCGTACCATTTTGATGACATGGCGATTTCTGGTTGGATGTTCGTTGGCGAATACAGTGTTGACACGTGTCTCATAGGCAATGAATGGTATGAGAACACGTGGCCCAGTGCTTGGACGCCACGTGTCCCCCTTTGGTTTGGTTTATATGGTTAAAAAAATATATTGTTGGAGTCCGCGGGTTTGAACCCCGGACCTCCCACAGCATAAGTGTTAACAATACTCCGGTAACCAATGGTCCGACCCTTGTTACTTGTTTCATATGCCAACATATATATATTTATGTTTGCGGATTGTTTTAATTGTAAAAGGGGGTGGGCCGGGGCTTAGCCCCGACCCATAATTTATACTATGCATATATAACATATATTAAAACCACATGTTGTATAATATGTGCGCGGTGTATATAATTTAAACCAAAGTTAAACCATTGTATTGTGCGCGGGGTTTTAACTAATGGATAACCCGTGAGCTTTGTTTACCCAATGGTTTGTACATACGCGCGGGAGTTCCACAATTTGTTTGCACGGTTTTCAAACGGTCAAACTCCTTTTATGACGAGCCTTTGGTCCCATGGCTATATGACCCAGTGCTGAGGCGGTTAAGGGCTGGAGGTGCCCTAACCATTCTACGGTTTGTACCGGTGCACGGTTGCGTACGGGTCTTGGTTTTTCCGCTTAAATGAGCGTGTGTGCTAGGTTTGGAGAACAAGGGTGCAGATTGTAGAACCAGAGACAGCAAGTTGGAGAAGGAGCTTCAAGGAGGCATATCTTTCTCATTTTTCAACCGTTTCAGGTGCCGAAAGAGCCCAGACAAGGGTTTTGGGACGCTGCGGAGCCATTGGAGCAGTCATTTTGTCAATTTGAGCACTGTAAGACATGTTTTTAAGAACTTTGAGAAATTTAATATAAAAGATCCATTTGGAGGCTGGACCAGGAGATGTAGCCTGGAGTGGGGTGAACTCCTTTATCAAGTTGTTGTGTTTATGTCTGATGTTCATTGATTTATGTTGTTGTCTATGTTCATTTATACATAAGTAATCCTTTATTATGTGTTGCAAATTGATCCGATTGCTTTAAACACATAACATTTTACTTGCAATTAATTTAATCAAGTTTATCAAGTCTTCTTCATTTTTAGATCAGCAGATGTCAAGGAATTTAACCAAGATGGCATCGAGTAGGTGTCGGGTGCCAAGAGATGTTGGTCATCTGAGGAGGGAGAGGCAAATTGAATAGAAATGTATGAAGCCTCAGATGGACTAAGTGGCATGGTGTCACCTAGTGCATCGAACTCTAGAAGACTAGGTACAATCCAGGGATCAGATGATTCCAAATACTGATAATTTGTAGTCGAAATCATATTGACTATGGCAATATGATGTGTGTTAAGAGGGAGTAGTGTAGGGAAGGTACCCATAAGGGTGGAATATTTTAAAAATCCTACACTGACACTTTCATATGTGATCTTGTGTTCTCCCAAGAAAGGAATATTGTTGGTAGTGAGAGCTCGAGCGTTGGGTGTACAAAAATCTAATTGATCAACAATGACAATTTTTCCCTGATTAGAAAATTGTACACATCGAAACACCGACGAAGCAATGACAATCATATCATAAAACCAACTTCTTCCAAGTAACAAGTTGTAATCGAGGGGAGCATTGACCACCTTGATGTCAACAGAGACATTTTTTCCGCCCAACTGGATGGAGAGGGACTGCAAAAGTCCGTGAGGATAAAAACCTCACCCATTAAATGCGTGTAACATCGTAGGGGATTTTTTAAGTGTGGGTGATTTCAAGATTTTCCAACAGGCTAAATACATGACACAAGTAGAGGCTCCCTCATCCAAGATAGTTCGGTGAATTTGTTGATTGTGAACAAGAACATTAATTTGAAAAGCTAGTTGGTGAGAGAGTCGAGATGTAAAATTGTCCAAGTTAAAAATGATATTTTTGGATGAATCAAGATCAAAAGCACTAATATCAGCCAAGAAAATTCTACGTTGACTTGGGAAGTGTTGTATAACTTCTAACGCAAAGATAGCACACAGTGCTTGAGCCAAATCTTCAACAATGTTGTAGTTATGGGCGGCACGTGAACTAGGATTAAAGGTAGATTTACGGATATTTCTCTTAGGAGGGGATAATATAGATTCAAACGTAGGTTTCTCGATCTGAAGTGATCCAGACAAAGGACTAATAGATGGAGGACTAACAAAGGATGGTGATGAATCTGGTAAATTACCGTTAGTGACCTTTCCTTTGTTAGGTTTAACTGGTGTGTCGTAGGTCATAGAGCGAGTGGTTAAATCAATCTCGTTAAATGGATAAATATGTGCACTTTTCGAGGCTTCATCATGAGAAGGGTGTTTGGAACTGCCCCCTGGAGAGGGGGTTTGAGAAATCATAGATTGTTGTTGAGGAAAAGGTTGAGTAAGAACGACGGGTTGGGAATTCCCCTTAAAACTTTTGGCCACTTCATCGCGATGTGGATAGTCTCGAGTGTAGTGATCGTCACCACAAATAAGACATGGGAATTTCAGATTTTGTTGTAGTTTCTTTTTGCTAACAGGTGGTGGGTTTTGATCTTTGGGTCATTTGTTGTTATTATTATTCTTGGGTTTGTTCTTTGTCTTCTTTTTACCTTCAGATTGTTGTGAAGGGGCAGATTGAACTGCATTCACTTCAGATATTTGAGTTTGGGGGGATGTAGAGGAGAGTGTGGTCGAAATGGGAGTGGATGCCAGAGTAGATCAATTTGTCGTTCTAGTCGACTAGGATGCAGATTGGGTTTTGAAGGAGCTGATAACTCCATCTGCATGTGACGTGGATGACGGTTTAGATGGATCGGTGTTTTCACAGGTAGCATTTGGGATTAACTCATACAAAGTACCAGATTGTGAATAAACCAAATCTAACAGTGATTTAGTAAACCATTCCGCCAATAACTGGTCAAGAATGATTGCTTTGATCAACCTTTGTCATCGTCTCCACTCATGAATATGATTGGAGATATGCATGGAGTTACTCTGATGAAGGGAGGTCAAAAGTTTGGTACCCATCTCGTATCGAATGGGTAGTTGAAAGTGCGTGAGAAAGGACATGGCAAGGGAGTTGAAATATTGGAACAAACCATGTGGAAGTTAAATATACCACTTCGTTGTTGAGCCTGTAAGTGTTCGTTGAAAAAGACATAAACATATAGAATCGTCCATTAAGGAGTTCGATGAACACTATAAATGGAAATTCATCACATGATTGTTCAGGTCTTCACCAGTTTTACCATCAAATTTTGGAATATCAAGAGGTAATTTAGCAGGGATCACTGGCCAAAAGGGATAATGCAAGATAGGATCATTGGTCAACCGAGACAAGTCTGGGAGATCCAAAGTTGCGAGAAATGGTAGTTGTCGGTTAACTTGAGGATAATACTGGTGTGGCATAGGGACACCAGTAGGACCATAAAATTGGTTAAGGGGGTAATTGTATCCAATAGATCCTCCTACATACGGTTTTTTATGACCAAAATAAATAGGATTCAATGGTGGTTGTGAAACATGTGCATATGGAGGATAACCTGATGGGTTCTGAGGATTATAATTCAGTTGATGGGTTTTCCCATAAGGGGGATAAAAAATTTGTCTGTAAGGAGGATAAGGTTGTTGTTTTACGTGAGGATGTTTCCCCCTAGGGAATAGCAGATTTCTCGGAAAAGGAATGTGCCAAGGATTTGGTGTCACATTATGTCCATACAATGGGTTAGGGACTCTAGTTTGAGATTTCCCCCCAAGCTGAGATTGTGTTCCCATTTGAGTTTGACTCCCAAGTGGAGGTTTCCCCCCAGCATGAGGCTGAGTGCCCAGAGGGATCTGGAAACCAGAAGTGAAAGCATAACCAGAGGCTCCAACCGGATTAGAGCCACCAAGACCAGTTCCTCCAAATAAAGGTGTAGGGATAGAACCTCTGGGTGTAACCTGGGTAGTGTTGGTAACAAAAGGATTCAAAGCTCTGTACCCAAGTGGAACTGACAGATTGGGTCTAAGTGGTGTTCCAATCAGAGCCTGGGATGGTGTCACATTTCCGGTGGGGATTGTAGCAACATGCGGGACCATAGTGGAATGGGCCATCTGGAGAGAAATGGTTGAGTGAGGACCAACTCACAGTGTGGCTGACATGATAGTGGAACTATTGGGTGTACCAGAGAAGTGATCTAAGGGTACCATGTAAGTAGAAGATGTTTTAGGCTATTGGGATACGACAGGTATATCAGGACCTGCCCCTGAGCCGAAAATATCTCGCACTATGAGAGGCAGGTTTCTAAATGTGTCAGTAGTCCAAAAGGGATTATCACCTTCAGGGCCTATGAGGGGTCACTTCGGTATTCCATAAGTATCAACAACAAGTTCTTTGGTTGAATTTAGTCGGAGAATACATTTCTCATAACTATGATGAAGTCGAAAAGATTGTAGAGAATCGGAAATTCGAAAATGTTCTAAAGAGTCAGTTCTTTCCACTTGTGAAGTGGCGGTGTCCTGAACCTCACTCTGTTGAGGAGAGCCCTCTGGTTAATCAGTAGGCAAATATTGGTAACCCTCGATATCTTCTAGGGGTATCCCTTGCATTCTGCATGAACAACATGGAGGAATATTGCCTGAACCAAAAACTTTACGGAAAAAATCTATGGCCAACTAACGAAAATAAACAACATACACTAATCAAATCTAGGAATAAAAAACCAAGCAAACAAAACCTTCTCTCAATGATCGTACTAGTTGGTGATGAAATCCAATCTCGCATGATCAAGTCAAGAAGGGGCTAGGATATGAGCGGGTGGAATAGTTACGATGGCGACCTACTTAACGGATTTATGCCTTGGTGATAAGGACTCTGAGCAGATGAAAATAGCAAGAAATGGACTCACGGTATAAATCCCTAGAATATTTCTAATAGAAAAAGAGAAACTCTCTGGTGTCAAGGGAACCAGAGTGTTGCAATGCTCTATGGAAGCCTAGCAGGGAGCACCAGCGCTCTGGTAGCAGAGGCAGGGGAGCACTAGCCCCTCAAAATTCAGAAAAAATGCCCAGAAATCCAAAAAATCAAGCAAACTCAGAAATTCAAAGTGTATAGGATGAAGTAAAGAGCCAATAAACACATCTAAGAATTAGAGACATAGTATGAATAAGATAAAAAATGAGCAAAGGCTAAAACAAGATCTAGGAAGGAAACCAAAACTGAAAGCTTCGATGTCCCTAGTGGTGTCGCCAATTTCTATTACAGGAGAATCCCCTGACAAGTGAATTACCTCTTGGGCTCTAGACTCCTAATACCAAGATAGAAAGGGTGCTAATGTTGGTCACTGACATGCTTTTAAACCTAGCTAAACTAATGTATAGAGAAGAGGAATAAAGGTGTACCTTTTTAATGATGTTCGTCCTCGCACAGTCCAAGTTAAGCTTTGATCCCCAAGCTCCTCGATGAGTCCTGCAAAAAAAATAAAGATAGAACAAGCTTCCTATTCTACTAATATTAGCTTGAAACCAGATCTATCTAATAGAGACAAGTTCATGTAGAATAAACACAACCTTGAAAGAAACAGGCCACGCACATATGTATATTAATGAGAACAATAGAGAATACTTACAGACCTTTGATGAAGGTGCAACAGCCTCTCCCGGTTCTCCTTGTCCAATCCTTTTCTCAAATAATCCACACAAAATGATGATGCTCCAATGATATCTCCCTTATGAGATCATAAGTTTGATGCCTTCAATGTCTCCCCCTTTCACCATGAGGAGGCCTCTTTATATAGGCTTGGAGAGGCCTAACCACTTAAGATATTCTTGGGATAGGTTGAGGATCCTTCTCCTTCAGTTGTGGATCTTCTCTAAGATCGAACCTTGACCTCAGATCCGAATCCAACCAACTCTAGAGATGAGGGGGATTCTTCCTTGATTTTCTCAGTGTTGGTTGTGGAGCCTGATTATCTTCCTGATTTAGAGGTCTTTTACTTTCAGCCGTGTTTATACCCCATGAAGTATTTACACCCAGAAGTATGTACACTCTTCCACGTGGGAGAGTGTAGAGGGGGGTCTGGGGGGTCTGGGGGGAAGCGGGCCCCCAGCAAGGGTTCGAGGGCGAAGCCCCCGAAGAAAAAATTTCCTTGTAAAAGTATATTGTAATTTCATTGTAAATCCGGACCGTTCATTATAAGGTCGCAGATCTAACAATAGAGATTATGTTAGGGTTTTTTTCCCTAGAAGGAAACCCTCTTTTTTATCAGGGAAATGTATTGCGGCTATGTATGTTGGTGAGTATTGTATTCTGAGAGAGGAGAATGTGAGAGAAAGAAGAGGAAGTTACAACGGGTTTTGTTGTAGGTTGTATCCCTTCATTTTTGATGGATAATAATAAAGAAAGGACCTGGTAATTTCTCTGCTGGACGTAGCCCACACTGAGTGAACCACGTAAATCTATGCCTCTCTTGTATTGTGTATCTTCTGTGTTTTCTTTCCACATTTGTTTTATTTTATTGCTCCGCGGTCCTGTTTTTTCTAACACTCGGTAGTCCAAAATTCGCAAAAAAAAGGCCAACGCTCCCTCAGAATGGGGCACAGGGCATTGCAATGCTCCCCCAAAAGAGGGTACACAACGCTGGCACTCCCTAATAGTGTATAGGGGAGCGTTGCCTTCCAAAATTGATTTTTGAGTGGTTTTTTCCATGGCAAAAGACTTGTACTCTTTGTCAAATGATTTATCCTCTTCAAAACCAGTATTTTGAGGTGTCTTTCAAGTGTTCTTGATAATTTTGTCTGAGACACGACATAGGCAAGATGACAATATGATATTTGTGACACTCGTGGCTAAAATGTGACACTTGCGACATTAGTAATGAAGACACTAGACCATCATCATAATGAGTAATTTTGATGTGTAAGACAAAGAAACAAAGTCTCAAGAAGATAATGGCAGAACATATGCATCAATACCGGATGGCATAAGCACATATGACAGAGAACGAATAATCCAAAATGCAATATATTCAATAATTTGGTTATGGCCAAATTAACATAACCAACATCCTCACTGCCTTGACCTTTTTGGTCCATAAACTATTTATGGGTTCTTTCACAAGTGCAATATCTATCATAGAGTACCAAGGTGTGGGAAGAAGACCGGAATAGAGGTTAAGGGAGAAACCACGGAAAAGTACTAAGTAGTGTCAAATATAACACCAATTGTTAAAGAAAATGAAAACCCTACCACTGAAGTCAAATGAATATCATGTTCAGTAAATTTGAAGGTAACCAGGGCACATTAGTAATACAGAGAGTTGAATACCAAGTATCGAAGGATGCTTACCTTGCAAAGGGTTCCAACCAGTCTTCTCCTAAATGTTCTATTTGCCAAAACGATCTCTAGTTCACGAATTTTGGCCATGACACCAAGACGAATAGTAACAGAGGTAGTCTCACAGTGGGTTGCATAAATGCAGGGACGGGAAAATGAATGAACAAAACAATAGTAAACCCTCCAGTGATCCTAGTAATGGCGATGGGTACAAACTATGTCGAGGCCATGTGAACCATGTGAGTTGGAAAAAACACAGTGGGCACAGAGGTCGAGCATTGGCCAAAGGAGTACGCTATAGGATATATATTAAATGTCGCAGGTATAGTCTTTAAGACCAGACAATGTTACCTATGCAGCTTTATTTATTTCCATATTTATGGTGAAGTACAAGTATAGACCAGTTAGGGTTTGATAACATGCAGCATTGTTGTTTTGGTTATGCGATAGCTCTTACCTATTGTCTCGTTAACACTTCGACCAAGTTAGTTACTTTGGAGTCATTCGACAACAAGAAAACTTATAGTTACCCTTGTGCTAGTCACAACTACCCTGAGTTAATACTTATGCGCACAGGTGTCAAATAGTTATAGCTTTAATAACAAATGACAAGGTTTGCTAAAGGGTAACAGAATTATACTATGGATTGTGTGTATAGTATAGCACTCCTATAGTCTATAATTACTTTGTGCAAATAGAATGAAAGACCAAGGTGGATATATGCCTTAAGTACTAGATTACACCCTCACTCTTGTGGAAGGTAGAATCAATATTGTCATAATGAAATATGTACACTTATTTATATATGTAACATACATCCATGACAAGAAGCGGTAAGATTAAGCTATGGATGCTAAGGAGGTAGTAGGACCTTTCTGTAATAATGTTAATGATTGTTTGAAGGTTTTCCTCTTTTAGACAAATAATAAATTCTGGTGACCCTAAACAAAAATGTATTTGTAAATTTGGGGAACATTACATTTCTCTTCTCTGAATTTGGTACTTACAGAAGTTGTCGATGCACTCCTTGCGCTTCAAATTTGACTCATTCCATGTCGTATTTTTCTTGAACATATATTAAATTACGAAAATTTCACCACTTTGGTCAATTTCATCCAATTTTCCAAGAATTTGACAGAAGAAATTGGGGCTTTTGCCCAATTCCATGCAATTGACTCAAATCAACTTGCTTGTCCCATCTAGGCTCAGTGATGGAAATTGGAGCTCTAATACCATATTGTAGCATCCCCATCCTTAGACCGTTGGGATATGCCACATAAAAATCTCATTCCCACTATATATATTTATTTAAATTTAAGCAAACAAATATAATATGCAACTACAAAGCTTCATGTAGAAAAAGAAGTAAAAACATACATGCACCATACACAGACAAAACACATAAACATTAACACATGTATAAATACACAGAATGTAAATTAACACATAATTGATACTTATCTTTTATAGAAGATCACCAACTGTGTGCAAACCTTCCACAATCCTCCCAACCTTAGACCACGCTGCTCAGAACTCTCAGCAGTGGGTCACCCCCGAGATGGGACTAAACTCCACTCGGGTAAAGGGTTTTCTAACCAGGCTGAAGCTACAAAGCCTACAAGAAGGATTTCATCCCAAGTGCCAACTCAAACTAACATCATATAGTCTCTCATTCCCCACATGCATGTCCCACCCCAGGAAATGTGCCCCTTCTATGCTCAATAGTCCTTCGGCTACCCCACTTTCCTTCCATGGCTTCAGCAATAGGCCAAACAAGAAGTCTCAGAGCATTGTAACTGCAGTTGGGCTCTGTTGAGACCTGAAATTGACATTCTCATTACCCTATTATACTCTTCACCTATACCTTTTTGGCCTACCTAAAGCTTGAGTGAATGACAAGAATGCTACCAATTGCCAGTAATGAGGTCATAAGGTAAAGTATGGTTAATTCATGCATTTTGTGATTTATTGAGTTAAGGAATTAAATATTTTATGTACTAATGCTCTATTTGTCATATGTGAATCTTTGACCTCTAGATGTCTAGTGTTCATGTACCAGCTCAGCCATCTGGTACCTGCGTGCCAAGACTGTTGTTGTCTGAATCCGGTACCAAGTGCATCTGGTACCAAAATAGCATCTTCCATGATCTGGTACCAACACACACTATTATGATCTGGTACCAATGGCCATGCTCTGTCATGATCCAGTACCACATTTTGCACCCTGTCGTGATCTAGTACCATCTTCCTGTTACGATCCGGTACTAATATGGAAGAACCTAATGCACTAAGTTAAGTGCCAAATCTTGGCTAAGTCAATTGGTGGACGTCTATTCGTTTTAGCAAGGCTATGATAAGAACAATTTGTTAATTGCCTCATCCTCATGCACTTCATGTCATGAGGATGAGGCTAAAGATGTAACCGAATGATTAAACTTAACAACTTATTGATTTGTAAATCACTTTGCCTCCTTGTGTTTCATGATGCAGACTATTAAATAGTCATGGCAAGGATGGTAGAAGGAGAGGAGAGTTAGCATATCATCAATATGTAAGCAGCATATGATAGTACAGAACACATCCTGAGTGAAGATTAATGGAATGTTATTTTATCTCCATATTCTGATTATCTATGATTAAGAATGAGTTGAGTTGTTAAAGAGAGTTTTGATTTTATGTTTTGAAGTGTGAGTGAGAGTAATGTGTGTGTTAAAAGCAAGCTTCATGTAGACTTCAGTAGTTGACCTGTTGAAGCGGTAAGGGCCCACCGCCCAACAAAGGTCAGCCTCTTTGTAGATTAGCACTAGTGTTTTCAGTAGTCTAAACATTGAATTAGCTAAAGCTTTAACTCTGTTAGATGATAGCAGTACAAATTAGGTTAAGATTTCCATTCTATAATTGCTTAGAGATCTTTAATTGCTCAGTTTTTACATATGCCCTGTTTCATTTCTCATGAATTTGATTTCCTTGAGTGATCATAGATGTTGGCAGCAATAGTCAAAACTACTTGGATAAGAACTAGTGAATTTCATTGTGAACCACAACAGAACCAACATATTGATTATTGAACTACCCATGCTATGCTTTGTTGATTGATGTGTGATTTATTTTCAGAAGTTTGGATTGCATAGTTAGTTTTCCGGGTCAGATATCAGAGTTGATCTATCAAACTCATTCCATCTCATACTTGCATGTGCCATAATGGAATAGATAGCCTCTCTGAGAAAGACAACCAAAGTACATTGCAGTTTGCTATTTTGATTTGTTTCCAGCATGCATAATCTAGTTTAATTCTATACTTGTGACATTAGGAATTACCTTTCTTACTGGTGTCTTGTAACTATGTTGATTACGAATCCCAGATTGATAATTAATGAGTGCATTATACTAAACATATAAGTAGCACAACATTTTGGCGCCGTTGCTGGGGAGTTGCAAACGGTAGGAAGTAATTTTTAGCTTAGATTGTTTGCATAAATTTTAATGTTTTTAAAAGGTTGCTTGAGGGAGGAGGATAAAACATTTAAGACATAAGTGAAGAGCCATGCGGCCACTAGAGTGGGTTTCTCCGAAGCTAGGTTTCCTTCTTACCTTCTAGATAGAATTAGGATTTCAATTCAGCTAAAGAATCAAATTTCCATTTTATGCATAGATATAGAGATAACAAGGGTAGATTTGTAAGCTCTAAAGATTCAAAAACAAACCCCCCCACTAATCCAACTGACACTGGTGCAGGAAAAATTCCACCAACAGAAAATTCAAGGGGAGCCAGTGAGGGTCCATAAGGAGAACCTAAAACGGAAGAATCAGTATTGGGACAGGCAAAACGTGAGTCTGCTGAACATTTAGGAGACACAGAAAATCCAGTTTCTGAACCATCCATCAGTAGATTGGAAAAAGAAGGAAATGTAGCTACAGAGACTAAAACCTTTGGGTTTCCAATCTTGGATACTTCCAGAAACATCAGCATAAAAAATATCCCATTATCATCGTTACCTACTTTCAGAGGTATGTCAACTGAAGATCTAGATTTATTTTTATTCGAATTTGACATATTATGTAGAAGCTATAACTACTCAGAGGATGCCCAAAAACTTAAGCTTCTTCCTACTACAATTAAAGATTCAGCCTTACGATGGTTCATGAGCTTAGGAGAAAATACAATCCTTTCTTGGGATCAAATGAAAGACACATTTTTACAAAAATACCAAGACTATTGTAAGGATAATGTTAAAAATGACATTTGTAAAATGCATCAAACAAAAGATGAAAGTCTTGAAGACTACTTAGAAAGGTTCTTATACAACTATCAAAAGTCAAAACTATTCACCTCAGACCCAGCTGTAGTAAGAACTGTATTCTTGAAAGGTCTTAGGGATGATTGCATAGAAGTTTTAAACTTGTTGAGTTCAGGAGATGNTAAAGAATCAAATTTCCATTTTATGCATAGATATAGAGATAACAAGGGTAGATTTGTAAGCTCTAAAGATTCAAAAACAAACCCCCCCACTAATCCAACTGACACTGGTGCAGGAAAAATTCCACCAACAGAAAATTCAAGGGGAGCCAGTGAGGGTCCATAAGGAGAACCTAAAACGGAAGAATCAGTATTGGGACAGGCAAAACGTGAGTCTGCTGAACATTTAGGAGACACAGAAAATCCAGTTTCTGAACCATCCATCAGTAGATTGGAAAAAGAAGGAAATGTAGCTACAGAGACTAAAACCTTTGGGTTTCCAATCTTGGATACTTCCAGAAACATCAGCATAAAAAATATCCCATTATCATCGTTACCTACTTTCAGAGGTATGTCAACTGAAGATCTAGATTTATTTTTATTCGAATTTGACATATTATGTAGAAGCTATAACTACTCAGAGGATGCCCAAAAACTTAAGCTTCTTCCTACTACAATTAAAGATTCAGCCTTACGATGGTTCATGAGCTTAGGAGAAAATACAATCCTTTCTTGGGATCAAATGAAAGACACATTTTTACAAAAATACCAAGACTATTGTAAGGATAATGTTAAAAATGACATTTGTAAAATGCATCAAACAAAAGATGAAAGTCTTGAAGACTACTTAGAAAGGTTCTTATACAACTATCAAAAGTCAAAACTATTCACCTCAGACCCAGCTGTAGTAAGAACTGTATTCTTGAAAGGTCTTAGGGATGATTGCATAGAAGTTTTAAACTTGTTGAGTTCAGGAGATGTACACCGAAAACCTTTTTCAGAAATTGCAGATCACTATAGGAGATACTCAAGAGGACAAGCTAAAACAAGAAAAGGACCAAGAGATCCTTTTAACAGATATACAAAACAAAGTTCAGGGACTGTCACCAGAACTGAGTTAGGAAACTTATTGGAAAACTTTAAAACAAACATCTTGAGCACAATACATAACCAATTAGATACTCTGAAACTAAAAAAGAAACAATAAGAAGATGCTTTAGCAATATTTTGTCATAGATGCCGAAAGAAGCACAACAACGAGAAAGAATGCCCATTAAATGTCATAGAAATATGTGGTCTATGTACACTAGAACACCCCACATCTGAGTGTCCAGCCTTGCTTGAACTACAAGCCATGTATAGGGGAGGAGGAGTCTCACAAGAACATCCATACCCTTCTAAAAGACCTTGGAGAGCCCAAACTCCCAATACATTTTATGATCCTAATACACAATATCAACAGCAACAATGGGGTCCTTCCCCAATGACTTATCCACAATGGACACCTCAACAAGGTGGATGGTGCATTGCAAAGGCCAAAGGGCATCACCAAGACTTCATAATGACCTTCATGAGTGTGTTGAGGGGGTTGGATTCCTACTGCTCAACAGTAGGGATTAAACCCAAGGATGAAGCCCAATTAGACTCCTCATGTTTGGTATGGAATAATCCTCTGAGTTAATGGTTCAACAATCATTTGATGGGATTTTAACAGTTTCTTCCTTTCTCATTTTTATTTTTTTTAGACTTAAACTAGTCAAACAAACTAACTAATTGTTTAAAGGTGATTTCTCTCTAAGATAACATGTAAAGAGATTAATAGACACAAATGTGATTTTATAATATTTTCATAAATAATTCCTCCAAGGAATATTAACATACACTCCATATCATAAAGTTGAAAAAGATGAAAATTAGGATACTCAGAATTAATTCTATACTTGTAATTAATTCTATGAGCATATCTAAATATAAATAATTAAAAGTGAATCTACTGAGAACATGAGAAATTCAATAAAATATGTAAGATAACTTATCAGGAATCGATTTTCTTACTAGATGACTGAGACATTCACACAATAGAAGAATAATCCACCATCATGGTAAATGCACAACAATTTCTTAGTAAAACCAAGGTACCTTTGCTCCAATCAAATTTATCAAAATTCTTCCTTGAATTAATTATTAGCTTAAACTTCCCAAAAATTGGCTTCAGAGTTAAAAGTCCCTCTTCCACCTTTTTGTACTTCATTTATAGTTTTAAAAATAATAAAAGAAGAAAAGTAAAAGTAAATAAATTATCATATTTTAATTCTTGCATAATGTGCAATTTCAATATGTTCATGGAGTGGACAGTGACAGGTCTGAGAACAAGAGCAGCGACGAGCCTAGGTTCGAGAACAGGAACAATAAGAGGTTTAGGCGGGACAAGTAGGTATTGTCCTATTCCTTATTCTATGTTTTTTTTTTTTTTTCCTCTATGACAATGACAATACATTCAACACTCATAAAAAAATGGGCAAGAGGTACCCGTCTTGGGTGAAACAAGCCATTTAGATCAAGTGAAAATTGCCTCTTCAAGTAAAGCAAGGAAGTGGGTTTGGGTCAATGCCAAACAGTTTCAGGGTATTTTAAAATGTAGAGTTGCTCATATAAAATGGGAACAGACAAGGAAAAAATTGGCCCTCCATAATAAACTTTCAAACAAGCCTCCTTTGCAAAGGTGTAACAGCAACAGAACTAAAGACAACGGTGATTATGCGTTGTTCAGTCCCACATCCACAACTCTCACATGGTCATATGACTTGTATGTGCAAGAGTTACTAAATTCCAAGAGGATATTGGAGGTTTTGGAAGTCAAAGGGCATGAGAGAGACCTCCAAATCCAACTATTGACAGTAGAAAATGGGGACTTAACAGAAAACAATAAATTTTTAATAGAGCGAGTGACAATGTTGCAAGAAGCCCTTTTGGAAGCAAAGGCTGAATGGCAAGGCTTGAAGGATGTCGGGAAAATCAGGGAAGATTCTGTGGTGGAAATTAGAGAGGTGATGAACTCTAAAACACCCAAAGATGAATGGAAAATAGGTGAACAATCATACACCCATGGAGTGAAAGCAAGGGATGAAGAGAAAAGAGATTTTACAAAAAAATCCAAAACTTGGGCACAAGTCATTAACAATTCTACTCATTTGGAAAAAGAAACACATAGCCATGGGGATGACATGCAAGGTAGAGAAAACAAGGAAAGACAAGGTAGAGAAGCAAACATAATTATCAAAGGTGTGAGAGAGTATGGAAAAAATGAACGTACTCTCAATCTTACAAGTGAATTTTTGAAGGACAATTTGCTTTGGCAAGGCTGAATTTTCCAAGCCTGGAGGGTGGGTAAGCCTAGTGGTGAGAGAGATAGGCCCATAAAAGTCATTATTTCAAGCATACGTGACAAGAAAATTCTCCTAGGCAATAAGCAACTCTTGAGAGGCTCTCACTTTTTTCTAGATGAAGATTTAACTATTAGACAAGAAAAGAAAAGAAGGGAAGAGTTGTTAAAGGTTAGGGCATCAAGGGATGAGGAGAAAAGGGCATGGTTGTTCAAAGGAAAATATGGTATTTCCTTTTTTGGTCCTCATTCTAAAATAGGACAACAATTTGGTAGCTAAGAAGAGACAACAATTTCATTAGCAGGAAAATATGCAACAAGGCCAGTATGGACAAATAGGGGTGAAGACTTAACTTTGAGTCTTGTAGACCAAAAAAAAATAGCAATCAAATTATTCCCAGGTTTCCTTAAGTTTAGTTTGTTGGAATTTTAGAGGTTATCCTTAGAGGCGGGGACTTGGGTTAGGACCTATCGTGGAAAATAGGGACATAATTTGTCTATTGGAAACACATGAGCATGGACGGTGCAATATACCTATGTTTGAAGAGTATGTAAAGATGGCAGTGTGGAACAAAGAAGCTGAGAATGGTAAAGGACATGGGGGTATCATGGTCTTAGTGAAGAAAAAAAAAGGTCGTCTCATTCAGTTAAAAAGAGAAGACTCAAATAAACAATTCATTTGGTTTAAAATATCATAAAATGGTAACATCATCAGGATTGCAGCATGTTATTTTTTCTCCACAAGTTTCAAAAACTTATAAAAGTAGGGGACTTGACCACAAAGACACCTTTGCATCCTTAAAAAATGATATTGCAGTGTACTCTAAACTAATTGAAGTCCTTATAGTGGGTGATTTCAATGCTAGGACAACATGTGAACAAGCTAGTATTCTTCGTTGTAAGGAAGACTGCAACCCCATTTGGCTTATAGGAGAGAGAAATCATCAATGGACAAGAGTTTCAGAGGAAAACAAAAGATCCAACTTTTTTGGGGAACAATAGCTTACTTTATGTGGGGCATTTGACTTAGTCATTTGTAATGGGGTGGCTAGATGGGCAAATTCTGGCAATTTCACTTGCAATACCTACAATGGAGCAAGTGTAGTAGACTATGAAATTTTCTCACATGGCTTGTGTGAGAAAAAGGAGGAAGTTTTGATGGGTGAACAACTATGGGAGTTTAAATCTAATCATAAACCGATATATTTAAGTCTAACTTGGGCTAAACAACAACAACAGGGAACTAAAAATCAACACATCCGACAACCTCCTTCAAAGGGTAGAATTTTGTTGACTCAAAAAAACAGTAACACCTTCAAGATATCACTAAAGATTTTGTTTAACAAGGAGAAAATTCCATCCCAGGGCCTTCATAGCCATGAGCTAACAAATTTAATCCAAAGCGCACTTACAAAATGCAAAAGAGAAAAAAATAGGAAATTTGAAACAAACTGCTTTCAGGTTAATGTTTGGTTTGATGAGGAATGAAAAACAACAAGGAAAATTTTGAAAGAGTCAAGCCATAAAGAAATAAACACAAAATATTGCAAGCAAATTGTAAGAAAGAAGAAAGTTGATTTCATGATCTCAAGGAGGGAGGAATTAATCTTCTTGGGGAAAAATAACCCCAAGTTATTTTGGAAGGAGCTTCAAACGAGAAAGAAACAAACTGAAAATAATATCACAACCTATCAATGGTTAGAGTATGCAAAGAAAATTTATGAGAAAGATCCTAAGGTGGACCCCCCTCCCTTGGTCAACATTACTACTAAGCTCTTCATCATGCAAGAAATTGAGGTGGGTATCAAAAAGTTGGGTGCTGGAAAAGAAAAACATTTAGTTGAACTCCAGGCAGAATATCTAAAGTGGGGTTCAAAAACTATTGCACCTCACATTATGAAAATTTTCAACAACATCATTCATCAGGGATTCCCTACAGATTGGACAACGATCCTAGCAATACCACTTTTCAAGAGTGGGGATGTCAACAATCCCTCCAACTATAGGACCATGATGATAAACCCCTTATTTGTGAAGTTATTTGGAAGTATGCTAGAAAATAGAATTAGCAAGTGGGTGGAAGAAGGGGATAAGCGTTCTAAAGGGAAAGAAAATTTCAGACCTAAACACTCAACGATTGATCATGGTATAACTCTAAGGCACATCATTGAAAAAGCGTGGGATAAAAAAGAGGAAGCCTTTTATTGCTTTGTCGATTTCAAAAAAGATTTTGACACGGTCCCTAGAGATAATCTTTGGCATAGAATGGAGGAACATGGGGTTCCTATACATCTTAGAGCAGTCGTCCATAGGCTATATGAGGAGGTTAAAGTTAAAATCAGAATGTCATCTGGTATCTCTGAAATTTTTAGGAGTGATATTGGGGTCAAGAAAGGGTGCCCATTGTCCCCTACCCTCTTTGGCTTATATATTGAAAAACTTGAAGAGTGGTTAAACTCACAGGAGGGTGATGGTGCTCTTTTGGGTGATTTTGTGATAAGTCTTCTTTTGTATGAAAATGACCTTATTATGATTGCTAAATCTTTTCTTGGGTTGCAAGAACACTTAATTTCCCTTGAGCACTTTTGTTATACAATGGGAATGCAAGTCAATACTAGCAAGATGAAAGTGGTAATTTTTTCTAGCAAAAGAAAACATAAGAAACATAAGTTCTACTTTGAAGGCAACACTCTTGAAGAAGTGGCAGATTACAAATACCTAGGAATTGACTTCAACAAAAATCTAAGTTGGGAAGGTTGCAGAAAGAAAATAACTTTGGGAGTTTGGAAAGCATTCTATGATTTTCAAAATAGATGCAGAGAAGCAGAGCTATGGGATTGGAAGACTATGCAATCTCTCTTTGGGATTTTGGTGATCCCGGTGGTTTATATGGTTGTGAAGTGTGGGCCAACAGCACATCTGACTTACAGTGGAAACAAATTGAGAAGATTCAAAAATGCTTGACCACAAACAAGTTTAAAATTAAAAGTTTAGTCCCTTATGATATCATGCTGAGTGAAATGGGGGTTGCTCCTATTGAAGAAATTGATATGGTGTGTCTCATAAGATATCTAAAAAAAATTGAGCAAATGGAAGACAATTGATGGCCTAAGATCGTCTTCAATGACATATTGTGCAAAAGAAAGAAGACATGGATGAGACAAAATATTGAATGTCTTAGTAAATGGGATATCCAATTAACCAAGTGCCCTACGAACAATAAAGACATAAAGGATTTTGTTATTGATATGTTCCACAAGAGAACTTGGGATAAAGGGCTAAGGAGAAAGAAAGAGTATTATATTGAGGAGTTTAACCCCACATACAATCATCATCAAAAAGCGTACATCGGGGCCAATATATCTTGGAGAGCCAAAATGCTTATTTCCCAATTAGGAACCAATTCCCATCAACTCCATTGTGAAACTAGGTGTTGGAAAAGACCAAAAGAAGCTTGGGAAGAAAGGGTGTGTGTGTTATACACCTCTGAAAAAGTGGAAACAAAAAAGCATTTAATTTTAGAGTGTGAAGATTTCAAAGATAGCAGGGACAACCATATAAATATCTTGATAGCTAGCTCTTGGAATAACTTATTCAGCGAGGGGATAGTGGAGAAATTGGGGGAGCTCATCATCAAGTTGAACAGGAAAAGGGTTGAACTGCAGAAATCAGTGTGTGAGGAGGTATGTCCCATAGGCTATTTTTAGCCTCATGGACGTTAAAATCATTTTCTTTTCTTTTCTTTCTTGATCACTTCCTTAATTGTTGTCTCGACCATTGCATTCTCTATAGTCTCTACGTTTAGACTGGGAGTCTCAGTTGCCACATGTCTGACATTATTATTGACCCATTACTGAAATCTCTCCTCACAAAATTGTTGTTGAGGGAACATGTGGTTATCCATGGGTACACATAGACTTTTCCAAATCCATGTTCTTCAGGTGCCACCACAGCATGGCCAAGACCAGATTGTAAGACAAGGGAATGGTTTTGTACACCTTGTTGAAGGACATTTTTAGGAAGTCCTACTCCATGAAGGATGTGGGAGGGGTGATTCTCGGGGTTTCAAGGATCATATTGTAGGTCAACTTGTTGGGATCGAACACAGACATGCCCGCATTAAAGTAGAGGGAAGGTGACTGCCCTAATTCCTTTGGCCAATGGCCTTGAAAATAAAATACCAATAAATTGAAAATATAATAGAGTCCACCAATAATGTTTTATTTTAAAATAACAAGAACCTTTTATACTACGGGGGCGAGGAGCAAAAGAAAGAACATGTCTCATGAGATTGACTTGATTTGGTTTCCTCCACATATTTCTACACATGGATTGAATTTTATTTATGTCTATTCAATTGATTTAGAATGAAAGGAAAAAGTTCAATTGATTTTAATTTATTGTAAAAAACATAGATAACAACCATGATAGAGAAATAAAGAACTAGAATAACATTAAAATGTTATATTTTTATTACTAGAAGTAATGTTCACTTGTCTCTTCAAGGGGGAAACCTCCAATCAAGTAAAGCTCGATTACAAATAACTTCACAAGACATATTTTACATGGATTTTACATCTTTATATATTACTTTATACCTCCTATGAACATTCTAGAGAAGGAACTTTCTAGTAGGTGAAACCTTCTAATCGACCTTCTTACATTTGATGCTTTCACATTATTACATGGGCCTTATTTACTGGAGATGGCCTCCATACATATAAATACATAGTAACATATCTATCTACTTAGGGGGTTAGGGAGGTTAGAACCCTAACATGCCCTCCCCCTAAAAAACAACATTGTCCTCAAGGGTAGAAATGAAGGAATTGTTGAAGAATCATAGTTAGTTCCCATGTGGCATCCTTTGTTTGTGTATTGTTCCATTGTATTAGGACTTCCTAGATAATGCACTAGCGGAGACTACACTTATTTTTTCAAGGATTCCTTAGGATGCAACCAAATGGAACCTTCTTCGTCCAATTCTGCAAGACTAGTTTGAATGTGACAATTAGATCCAACCACTTTCTTTAAGCATGAGACATGAAAGATGGAATGGATTTTAGAGTGTCTTGGAAGCTCTAATTTGTAATCCACTGACCTAATATGTTTGAGGATCTTATAGGAACCATAAAACTTTGGGGAAAACTTCTGGTGTTGGTTGTCTTTAAGGAATGCATGCTTATAACGTTGCAGAAGAAGGAACACCTGACCCCCCTCTTCAAAATGGAATTCAGAGAAATGTTGATCAACATGTTTCTTCATTCGATTTTGATCCATGACCAAATTATCTTTCAGAGTGTGGAGAATATCATCCCAATTTGTGAGGTTTTTGTCAACCTTGTGTACCTTAGAGACTCCTAGTAAGTAATATAGTACTAATGGGGTATTTTGGCCATAGACAACATCAAAGGGAATCATGCGAGTGGCATCATGATAAGTAGTATTATACCACCATTATGCTAGGGATAACCACTAAATCCATCAGAACTATCATTTATAAGTAAAACACCTCAAATATGCTTCCAAACACTTGTTGACAGCTTCAATATGACCATCATTCTAGGGATGATAGGTTGTGCTAAGATGAAATTGAGTGCCCTTGAGCCTAAACAATTATTTCCAGAAATTACTAGTTAAAGTGGGATCACAGTGCATGACAATACCATGTAGTTTAAAGATGTTATCCATAAAGACTTGAGCGACCGTGGAAACTTTAAAGGGGTATTGTAGGGAACAATAAAGAGAACATTTGGAAAGGTGATCAACCACAACCATGATGAAAAATTTATTGCCAAATTTGGATAACCCTAAAATGAAGTCCATAGAAATGTCATTCCATACAGCGGGCGAAGTTTTCCTAGAGTTTTCATTGTTTCTCCCTTGTAGCATTGACAAATATCGCATTCAACAACAAAAGTGTGGATTTCCTTCTTCATTCCTTCCCCAAAAAATAAACATTGGATATGTTCATATGTTTTGTAAAAGAGAGAATGATATGTTGTTAGAGATGCATGGAGTTCAGATAGCATTGTTGATTTAAAGGTGGATGGTTTTCTCAAATAAAGATGCCCTTATATTGAAGCTCTTCATTGTTCCAAGCGTAGCCTTAAGATGCAAGAGGTGCTTGTTGAAGGTGTTGGATCAGGCTAGCACTCTTAGGATCTCTGAACCATTCCTTGCGGACCTCATTCAACTAAAATAATATGATGAAGAAGAGTGAAAAGAGAAACCTTTCCTCTTCATATTTTCTAGAGAGAGCATCAACTACCACATTCCCCTTTTCCTTATTATAAATGATCTCATAATCATATACTAACATTTTGGTAACCCATTTATGTTTCTCTGTGGACAAAATCCTTTGCTCAAGAAAGTATTTGAGGCCGCAATGATCAATTTTAATCTGGAAATGTTTCCCAAGCAAGTAGGGATGTCAAATATCCACAAGATGTAAGATAGCCATCATTTCATTTTCATAGGTGGATTTTCCCAAGTTCCACTCACAATTTTGTTTACTGGTAAAGGCCAATGGCCTTCCTTATTGCCTGAGAATTACTCCGATACCTTTTCCCAAGGCATCACATTCTAAAACAAAAGTTTTAGTGAAGTGTAGTAGAGAAGGTACTGGGGTTGTGCACATAGCATTATTCAAATCTTTGAAGGCTTTATTTGTGGCTTGATTCCAACTAACACAATTTTTATTAAGCAGGGTAGTGAGGGGAGCAACAATATTTCCATAGTTCTTGACAAACTTTTTGTAGTACCATGCTAGACCAAGGAAACCTAGTAAACTTGTAAGATTTGTAGGACATGGCCAACCCTTAATGGATTCAATTTTATTTGGGTCCACTTGTACACCATCGTAAATAACAATACAACCCAAATATTCTACTTCAAAGATGCCAAAGGCACATTTGGGCCTTTTGAGAAATAGTTGATGATGAGAAAAAATTTGTGCCTTTTGAGAAATGGTTGATGATGAGAAAACAATTTTCAAACCTGATCCACATGGGTGACATGGGCATGCCAAGTTTTACTATAGATTAGGATGTAATAAAAAAATACAAGGAAATTTTTTCATAAAAAGGCTATAAAGACATGGTTCATGAGACTTTGGAAGGTGGATGGTGTATTGCAAAGGCCAAAGGGAATCACCAAGAACTCATAATGGCCTTAATGAGTGTAAAAAATTGTTTTGGGAATATCGGCCTCCTTCATATGATACTTTCCTGGTATATGCAAATTCCCATTGGATCCATTGGGAAGCAACACAAATTATACTTCAATATATCTAGGGTATAATTCAATTTAAGATATATTACAGTTCGATGGGGACTCCTTTGCTGGTTGTTTTCACTGATTTCAATTGGGCTAGTGACCTTGATGATAGGAAGTCTACTGCAAGTTATGGTTTTAGTCTTAGTTTCAGACTTTCCACTTGGGCTTGTAAAAATAAATGTTCCCTTGCTTGTTCTTCGGTAGAAGCAGAGTATTGAGTAGTAATTAGTTAAAATTAAGAATCTGTGTAGCTTTGGAAAATCCTTTCAAAGTTTGGATTGCAACAACAACATCTGACCACACTCTAGTGTGATAATCAAAGTGTCATTTAGCTCACCAAATATATAGTTCAACATTAGTATAAGAAACACATTGAGTTGCACATGCAAGTATTCATCAAAAAAAATATTAAGGATTGTGTTCTCGAAGTTCTCTATTGTGCTACAAATGATCAATTTGCAAACATTTTCACAATCACTCTTACAAAAACAAAGTTTTTCAAAATTTGATTTGTGTTGGTGTTT